>BQNB010072745.1:0-32334 GCA_026074375.1 Tanacetum coccineum
AATGGATGAAATGTGTGAGAAATTTGGCTCTAATTATATGCTAAGTCTGGGGTGGACGTGCGCGCACATAAAAGATTGTGCGACGCACTTAGGGTGTTAATGCGAGGGGTGTTTAATAACTTCATTTAATTTTCATAGCTGGGATGCGTACTTGGTGATTAAATGCGTTTTCATTTAATAGACTTTAATTCTTGAATTCGCTTGGAAGTGCAGTGCATTTGGGTCTTTTTCTGCCTTGAGTCTTTTATTTTCTTCTAGTTTGCTTTTCGATAATCGTAAACACTTGAACTTTATTTCTTTTGAGCTTAGGATGACTTCAAGTGAACCTGCACATAATTTATGCTATTAAGTATCGAAAGTTCACGAGAAATTTAAAATATATATAAATAACGCCGCCAAAAACATGTATAATTTAGGGGTTATCAAATCCCTCCACACTTAGTTGTTGAAAAACAAGACCAATATCATGACGTGGAAAAATTTTGAATTTTTAACAAGTGTTTACTGGTTTAGATAACTTTTCAGCCATAGACATATAACATAGCACCTCACAGGGGAATGTGTTTGATTTTTAATTCACTCGAGCCACTCAGATAGGGTTTATAATTGTGAAGACACTCAGATGCACAGACATAATCTAGACAGCTACCATAGGCTTGTACTTGACACATAAACATGACCGAAGGGGCGGAACTTGATAATGATGAGGGTGAATAGCATATACAGATATCTTTAAGCCTTGAAACTTTGAAATTTTTTTATACCATTGATAACTAAGGATTGGCACGGAACTTCATTTTGAGCAATTTTCTTCAATCTTTTGTACTTCAGCAATTAGCACTAAAAGGGAGTGCTGCAGGAACTTTTGGGATTTATTTCTCCTCGTAACATATGATTTTGCTTATGAATTAATCTGGCTTCGGTCTAGTAAATGATGATCATGCACAAGTTCTAGAGCTTCTAAATTACCGGCTCACTCAAATATAATTTTCAACCAATACCATTGCTCCAGAAAAGGCGACAAATTACAAATACACAGCCGTAACGACGGATGAGACACTTGCAATTGCATTCAAACCTTAACTCGAACAAGCTAAAGGTATCAATTATCTTAGGTACCAAAGGTGGGTACCCGAATATTTTTAAGGCTTAAAATTCTCATAATTTAGTGGACTGGTTTGTGCTAGTTATAGTGTCAATCCAGTTGAATTTGCCTTACTAAGAGCATTTTTTATATTGAAAGCATATATATTTATTTTTAAGATTTCATAAACTATCAGTTGAGAAAAAAAATTGGCAGGGCAAACATGGAGAGATTTGATTAATTTTTCCTATTTGGCTCCCCTCCACACTTAAGTTGAACATTACCCTCAATGTGACAACTGTTAACTAGAAAATAAGGAAAATTAAGGGAAAACGGTACTTCTCAGGGCATAAAGAAATGTAGCTTGCGAGAAAGATATCCTTGAGCATACTCTATAATTTTCTAAATTTGAGCTATAATACCTGTATAAAAGTAAACACGCAAAAGCACACAAAAATAAAATATTTTTGGTTTTTTTAAGATTAACAAGTAAAGGAAATGAACGGAGTTGTGTGCTTAAATAAAGCACGGGTTGCCGCCCGAGAAGCGCTTAATGTTTAAAGAGTCGTTTGCTAGACTCCTGCTTTTAGAATTCATTCTTTCGGAAAGAATGGAGTGACTACTTCCCTTTGGTCATTATAATCTTCTTTTTCATGATATAGTTTCAGTCGGTGGCCGTTAACAATAAACGTTTTTCCATCTTTTCCATATAGTTTAACATATTTGGATGGATATTGATGTTTTACTACATATGTAACTAGCCAGCGAGATCTGAGCTTCGGCTGTTTGAATTTATACTTTGAATGAAAGAGCAACACTTTGTTTCCGTGTTTGAATTCTTTTCTCATCTTGAGTTTCCTGTCATGAGACTTTGGTTCTTGCCTTATATAGACAAGAGTTTTCATAGGCTTGATGTCTTAGTTCGTCTAACTCGTGCAATTGAAACATTCGCTTCTCATCAGCAACGATGAGATCTGGGTTACAGTTCTTTAGGGCCCAATATGCACGGTGTTCAATTTCAAATGGCAGGTGGCAGTTTTTACCATATATGAGTTTGTACGGTGTTGTTCCGATTGGTGTTTTGTAAGTAGTACGAAAAGCCAACATAGCGTCATCAAGTTTTCTTGACCATATAGTAGGATTGTCTTTAACAGTTTTTTCAAAAATTCTTTTAATAGCTCTGTTCGTGTTTTCAACTTGACCACTTGTTTGAGGGTGGTATGAGGTAGAGAATCAGTGGTTAACTCCATATCTTTTCATGGTTTTTTCTATTATCTTGTTGTAGAAATGAGTTTCTCAGTCGCTTATGAGAGCTTTGGGCATTCCGAAATGGCAGAATAGTTTCTTTAGAAAAGTAATAACTCTGGCATCGTTTGTTGGTAAAGCTTGTGCTTTGGCCCATTTAGATACATAGTTGACAGCGACTAGGATGTATTCGAATTCGTATGATTTTGGAAAGGGTCCCATAAAATCGATACCTCATATGTTGAAAATTTTGCATACTTGAATGCTGTTTAAGGGCATCTAATCACGCTTTGAAATGTTTCCTGTCTTTTGACATGCTTTGCAAAGGCGAACTTGAGTGTGAGCTTCTTTGATGATGGTCGGCCAGTAGAAACCTGAGTCTAAGACTTTTTTAGTTGTGGTGTTTGGTCCACAATATCCACCGGCCGGTCCTTGGTGACATTGATCTAAAATGGTTTGGGTTTTTGGTCCAGGGATACAACGTCTGATCATGCTGTATCATATGGATTTTCTTCCTTTGTAAGTCATGATCTCTCCCTATATAAAGAGACCATAGACATAGGTTTTAGATATAGCAAAGTCGACTGATGAGAGTCAAATAGTAAAAGGTGTGTATGTGTGTACACCATAGTTAGATAGTTAGTTGGTGTAGCCCCAAGATTGTTTTTGGGGAAAGAGGGAAACGTATGAATAATAAAACCTTGTTAAACATCGTTGTTCTTATTGTTATTATTCTGCTTCATATTGTTAATCTTTGATGTTTATAATCCTAGATGAGATCTAACCCATCTCGAGCTTAAACGATCTTAGAGTCTATCAAATTATTTAGACTTCACAATTGGTATCAGAGCCATAGGGCTCTTGATCTAGGATACTACAAAGGTGTTTTGGTGTCGCATCTATCGAGAAAAAGAGGTATGAATTTTCTGTCTTGGTTATCATGTCGAATCTGGTGATATTAGGGTTTTTCAGCAACCCTAATTTGATATAACAGGAAGTTTGTTTACAATTATTATTGATTGGTTCGTGACAACAAGATGGTTGCTGGTTTGTAGGTTCTTGGTTACATAATTCAAAGAGATCTTTGGTACTTATTCTATGAAAAGATCTTTAGCAGTTGATGATAATGATGAATTAGTGACAGTTTAGTAACAGAAAAGTGTCGCTAAAAGAGGCAATTGGAGTCTGGATACTTAAAAAAAATATCCTTAAACAGTCGTTATTATGTTTATACTGCTGCGCTTCCTCGTTTCTACTGTTGTCAATGACGACACACAGTGACAGTTTATTGTTAGTACTGTTGTCCTTGGTTAATACTGCTGGTTTGTGATTAGTACTGCTTCTAGTCTATTTTAATACTGCCAGTTATCATGGGTTCGTTAACACTGCTGCTAATGGTATTGATGTTTGGTTCTTGGTTAAGAGAAGAATTAGCAGGCATCAACATGTTTTAATTGACAAAGAAACAGCAGTTGAAATTTTAGTACTGTTGATTAATGGGAAAAGAATTTGTACTGTTGGCTATGAATGTTAGTACTGCCTGCTTATAACTTTAGTACTGCTTATGAGTACTTAGTACTGTTCTTCATACATTAGTACTGCCAGTTGTATGTTTATACTGCCAATGGCAGTTAATACTGCTAGCCTTATCTTTAAAGGTTAGTACTGCTCGTTGAAAGTTTGTACTGCTGGTTTATTGTTTGTACTGCTAGCTTTGATCGATATCGGACAACACACAGTTTTTGGATCTCGTATAACACACATAAAAGGAAGTTAATACTGTTGTGGTTATTAGTACTACTAGGGTTAGTAGTTACTACTGTTGGACTTAAACCAAGATTTAATGGCTCGTATTTTGGATTATTTGTTAGAATTGGTTACGAAGAGGATTATTTATCACTTATTGGAAGTTCAAGTGGAATTATTTAGATGCGTGTTCTTATCATATCTTAAACGGCTTACAATGTTTGAAGATAACTTGTTCGTGCTTAGAAACAATGTGACGAAGACTTGACAAATCTAGCAAAGGTGTGCGATTTCTCTTATGGTGCTCAATGCGTACATTTGCTATCACTTTGGTCTGGTGTCTCATAGAAGATGAGGATAATTGTCAAGAGATTGCGATCTACTTATATTTCACAGATTTATTTATAAGTTCAAAGTCACGTGGATAGTACAAGATATAAGACACAAGTTTGGGTTGTTCTACTTCAGCATCAAATTGGTAATACTTAGTTTTCTTCATCATAATCATACATAGAGACCATTCATTAAGGAGATGGTTAAAATATGGGTGTTAGGAGATGGTTTGTTGAAATGTTTTTTAACCATTTATATGCTACATCAAGGTGAAGGTCATTACTACTGCTAGTCATTGTTAATACTGCTAGTTTACACTTTTTACTGCTTGAGTTCATTATTTGTATTGAACTTCATTGAGGGTAATTTGAGTCAGTGGAAAGCTTGGATTAAAAGTCTTGATATATGATGTGTGGTTGGGAAGATCAAAGTTGCATACAGTCCCCTTTTTGATTGAAGACAAAGGGAAGTATGATTTATTTATAGAGAAACTTCAGGGGAAGCTTTGGCTTTATGATGAAGTTCGTATATGATTTTGTTTGTTTTTGTCATCATCAAATAGGGGAAGATTGTTGCGGATTATTGATTTGATGAGACAAAATAATTACTAATAATGAAACATAAGGACTTATCTCAGCATTCGGAATTCTACAAGCTGTGGAAGATTATGAAGATTTGGTCAAAGATTTACAAGATAAAGATAAGAAAGTATTTAAATTAGTTTAATTAGTTTCCTTATTATATTGATTTTCTTCCTTTGTAAGTCATGATCTCTCTTTATATAAAGAGATCATAGACATAGGTTTTAGATATAGTAGAGTCGTCTGATTGAGAGATTGATCTACCGTAAAGGTGTGTGTATGTGTGTATCACCATAGTTAGATCAGTTAGTTTGGTGTAGCCTCCAAGATTGTGTTTTGGGGGAATAGAGGGAAACGTATGAATAATAATAACCTTATGATACATCTTTGTTCTTATTGTTATTATTCCGCTGCATGTTGTTAATCTTTGATGTTTATAATCCTAGATGAGATCTAACCCATCTCGAGCTTAAACGATCTTAGAGTTTATCAGATTATTTAGACTTCACATTCCCTGTTTTTTGACATGCTTCGCAATGCGTACATGTGTTCGAGCTTAGTTGATGATTGGTGTGGCCAGTAAAAGCCTGAGTCTAGGACTTTTTTAGCTGTGGTGTTTGGTCCATAATGTCCACCGGTTGGTCCGTGGTGACATTGATCTAGAATAGCATGAGTTTCTGGTCTTGAGACACATCGTCTAATCACACCGTTTAAACATACTTTGAAAAGGTAAGGGTCTTCCCAAAAGTAGTTTTTGAGGTTAGAGAATAATTTTTTCTTTTGTTGGTACGTCATTCCTTTAGGTATAACATCACCTACCAAATAGTTTGCAAGGTCTGCAAACCATGGTTCATTTTTGGTGGTTATCTCCATAAGAGTTTCTCCAAGAAAGTTATCGTCGACATCATTGTCATTACTTGTCTCATCATTTTCAATCCGAGATAAGTGGTCGGCGGCAACATTTTATGTACCTTTCTTATCTTTAATTTCTACATCGAACTCTTGTAAGAGCAGAATCCAACGTATAAGATGTGGCTTAGCATCTTGCTTTTTGAATAAGTGTCTTAAAGCTGAGTGATTGGTGTAAACAATGGTTTTGGATAATATCAGATAGGATCAGAATTTGTCAAATGCGAAAACTACAGCCATTAGTTACTTTTCAGTAACCGTATATTTTTGCTGAGCTGCATTGAGGGTTTTGCTTGCAAAATAGATTGGGTGAAAGTGTTTTCCATCTTTTTGACCTAAGACTGCTTCAACTGCAAAATCGCTTGCATCACACATAAGCTTAAATGGAAGATTACAGTTTGGTCTTGTGATTACAGGAGTACATGTGAGTTTTTCTTTTAATGAATTGAATGCTTTACTTGAATGCGTTGTGACATTCGTCATCGAACTCGAATGGAGTATCGTTTTCAAGCAACTTGGTAAGAGGAAGGGCGATTTTTGAGAAATCTTTAATGAATCTTTGGTAGAAACCTGCATGTTCTAATACCTTTGATATTAGTAGGGGTGGAAGTTTGGAAATTTCGTCGATCTTTGCTTTGTCGACTTTGAGGCATGCTTCGGATATCTTGTGTCCAAGCATAATTCCTTCTTTTACCATGAAGTGACATTTTTCCTAGTTAAGGACAAGATGTGCATCTTTGCAACGTTGAAGCATTTTATCTAGATTGTTCAGACAGTTATCGAAAGAGTTTTCAAAAACGGAGAAATCGTCCATGAATACTTCGACGGATTCTTCGATCATGTCATGAAAGATAGCCAGCATGCACCTTTGGAAAGTATCTGGAGCATTACATAAACCGAAGGCATTCTTCTATAAGCGTATGTACCAAAAGGACATGTGAACGTTGTTTTTTCTTGGTCTATAGGATCGATTGGTATTTGAAAGTATCCAGAAAAACCATCGAGGAAACAAAAGTATTTATTTCCTGCGAGTCTTTCTAACAATTGATCCATGAATGGCAAAGGAAATTGGTCCTTCGCGGTTGCTTCATTGATTTTACGATAACAGATACATACTCTCCAACCTGTAACAGTTCTTGCTGGAACAAGTTCATATTTTTCGTTGGTAACAATTGTGAAACCACCTTTCTTGGGTACACAGTGAATGGGACTACCCAATGGCTATCGGCGATTGGATAAATGATACCTGTATCGAGGAGTTTCACGATTTGTTTCTTTACAACTTCTTACATGTTTGGATTCAAACTTCTTTGTTTTTGAACAACTTGTTTTTTGTCTTCTAGGAGTTGAATTTTGTGTTTACAGAAAGATGGATGGATCCGAGGAATGTCTGTGGTTTTAAAAGCAAAGGCTTGATTATGTCTTTTAAAGACAGAAACTAACTTGTATTTGTTTTGTTTAGAGAGCTGAGATGATATGATCAACTAAAGAAAAGAGGGTTCTTCCAAGAATGCACATTCCAAGTTATCAGGAAGAGGTTTGAGTTCAAGATCCATAGGATGTTCTTCAAGAGATGTTTTGATCTTATAATTGGTGTTAAAGGTGATTTTTTTTAAAATGGTGGTTCTTCGATGTCGGATTCGGATTCATAATTTTCATTGGCAGTCATTGCTATAAATTCATCAAATTTAGCAAAAAGTTTTTCTTCGAGGATGGTTCCTTCGGTGTAATAAAGGATTTCACTACCTTCATCGAGAAGAGCATCAAAATCTTCTTTTAAGATTTCGTCGATGACATCAATACTGAAACATATATCATCATTTGAGTAAGAGTGTTTCATCGCAGAATTGATATTAAAAGATACATTCGTTCACGTTCCAACTTGTTGGGTTTCAGATGTTCCTAAACTTAGTGCTGACTACTTATACAAGTTTACTACTGCCAGTTCTTACTTAGTGCTGCTGATGAAGAACTCGCTATAAGATTCAAGAAAAATCGGACTAAGTAGTTAGTATGTATTATAAATAGTTAGTTGCCAGTCATTGTTGTCTGCCAGTATAGTTAGTGTTGTTAGTAGTAAGTTAGTACTGCTAGTTAGTACTGTTAGGAGTATGCATGGTTATTATAAGGAATAGTATGCATTATCTCTCTTTCGCACGTTTTGTAAGCCCATTAGGGTTTTCCTTGGTGTATAAAAGGAACCCTACAGCATTAGTTAGATATATAAGTTTCATATACAAGTTTCACAAATAATAGTTAGTAATCTGTAACCTAGCAGATTAATAGTAATCAAAGTTTTCAATTTTATTCATTGTTCTTCTTTTTTTTTTTTTTTTTTTGTCGTTTTTTTTTTTTTTTTATATTTAGCAATATAAGTTAGTTTACGTCATACACTTCATATTGTTCATAGTCATTGTTTCTCTTGTAGTTAGTTTGGATCTATCCAGATTAGCTACCACCCTTAACAGGCTAGAAAGATCTATTCAGACTGGGATCAACAAGTGGTATCAGAGCTTGTTAAAAACTCTAAGTAGAGAGAACCAAAACACATCATTATTAACTTTTTACCTTTCAGATCTGTTTAATGGCAGGGATCTATGATGATATTACCCACCACCACCACTAAAGACATCAACACAACAAAGCCCCGTCACATTGTGTCAACCATTTAAACTCCTATTCTGAAGAAAGGTAAGTATGACATCTGGGCCTTGAAAATGGAACATTACTTTAGCCATACAGACTATCCTATATGGGAAGTCATACAAAAAGGAAATGGTCATGTAAGTGTCTCAACAGATACAAATGAAGTAATAAAGGTTATGCCTTCTAATCTACTGAAGAATTTTTAGCCAGAGCGAAGAGAAGAAGCAAGGACCACCTTGCTTCTGGCTTTACCAGAAGGACCCCCCCCCCCAATTTAGCAAAATTCACAAGATGACTGATGATAAAAGATATGTGGGATGCTATCAGAAATCCAGATTTGGTGGGCAACTGATGAATTAAGGAATATGCAAAAATACATTTTAAAGCAACAATTTGAGGCTTTTCTGTGTCCAACTCAGAAGAAACTGCACAACGGTTGTGACAGTTTTCAAACATTCTTTGAGTCACTTGATGAGATCATGGTGCCGGTGTCTCACTGATGATGCCAATAGAAGTTCCTTAGGTCTATCCCTTCTTCATGGTCCCAGTATCCTTAGACATAGAGGACCAAGAGGAGTTGGATAGTCTTAGTACTTGATGGTTCTCTATTACAATTCTTAGAGTCTTTGAGTCTGATATTGAAGGCTTAATTGGTATCACTTCTAGTGCACAGAATGTCGCCTTTGTTTCTTCTGAAAGCACTAGCAGTACTGATGATGTTAGTACTGCTTATGGGGTTTGTACTTCTTCTGGCTACAACTTACAAAGGGAAAACTCTTCATCATACACTGATGAACTCATGTGCTCATTCTTTGCTAATCAATTCAGTGGTCCACATTTGGATCATGAAGATCTGGAGCAGCTTGATGAGTTTGATTTAGAAGAGATGGACTTGAAATGGCAAGTGGCCATGATTTCCATGAGATTGAAGAAGTTCTACAAGAAGACAAGGAGAAAGCTGCATTTTGATGCCAAGGAACCAGTTGGATTTGACAAGACCAAAGTTGAATGCTATAATTGTCACAAGACAGGGCATTTTGCTAGAGAGTACAGATCAAAAGGGAACACTGGATATAAATCAAAAGACAATGAAATGAGACCTGGAAAACAGAAGGAACCTAAAGCTTTGGTAACTCTTGATGGGGAAGGTGTTGATTGTACTAATCATATAGAGGATGAATAAGAGAACTTTGCTTTGATGGCTTACAGCAATTCAGGCTCAGACACTGAGGTAACATCTTGTTCTAAAGAATGTGTGGAATCTTATGCTAAACTTAAAAATTTATAAGATGAACAAAGGGAACAACTTGGTGATGCTAGTATAGAATTCAAGCCTATATTCAAGCTTTAAAAAAGGTAGAGGCTCAACTCATCAGAAAATCAACTTTGGTATGAGGAAAAGATTAGATTTATGAAAATTGATTTAGATGATAAACTGATCGTGCTTCCATTCATAAGAAACTATTAGCAGAAGCTGTAAAAGAAAAAGAAGAATTAAAAAACCAAACTGAGAATTTTCAAGTTCTTCTAAGGCCTTATTAAATTGCTAAACAGTCAGATGAGTAAAAGGGACAAATCTAGACTTGGGTATAGAGATCAAGTACATGATGGTGCCTTAAGTTATGAAAATGTTGTTTTTCAAAGTGTATTTGATAGTAGGTCAAGTGATATAGAAGATAGTCCTGTGCATGATAGATTTGCAAATGTTGAAGGCATGCATGCAGTTCCCCCTCTAATGATAGGAAACTATATGCCTTCAGGACCTGATAGGGAAGTAGATGATTCTATGTTCACATATGGTCCAAAACAGTCTAAAACTTAGTGAATCCTGATATGTCAACCAGTTATTTTAACTAATTGTGTGTCCACTCTAGAGTAGAAACACTTGAATCTGTGCCTAAACCAGTTGTAGTTGAACCCAAATTTTTTAGTCAACCTAAAGTTTGGTCTGATGCTCCTATCATTGAGGAGTATGAGTCAGACAGTGATGATGAATATGTGATTCAACATTTAAATGAACAAGAAAGACCTAGTTCTGCTTTTGTTAAGCATGTAAAAACTCCTAGGGAAACTGTTAAAGAACAAAACATATATAGTCCAAGTCTTAAAGATGACAAGAGAGACTGGAATGGTTTAATGTCCAAAAGGTTGGGTTTGGGATATGGGTTTACTAAAAAGGCATGTTTTGTATGTGGCAGTTTTAGTCATCTTATTAGAGATTGTGACTTTCATGAGAAAAGAATGGTTAAACAGGTTGAATTGAAAAAAAAGAAGGGTAAGGGTACTGGTCAAGGGGAGAATAGAACAAGTGTGGAACATGTAAAGAGAATCACCAAAACCGGGGGTTCTGTTCTAACTCAGCAATACTAAATCTAGAACCGTGAGAATTACTGTTAAAACTGCTAGACACAATTTTAATAGTCAAGCAGATCAACTAGTGTTGCTAGGTAAGTTAATGTTGTTTAGACCATTTGTGAATGAAACCTAGACCAGAAATAATTTTCATAAGTCTCTATTCATATCAGAAGGGCCATTTAATTAGAACAACAAGTACAAAAAACATTTTCTCAAATCAAAAGTTAATACTGCTGAGGTAAAAGCAGTTAGTGTTGTTGGGGGAAAAAGGGAAACTATTGTTAATCCCTCAGCATGTTGTAATTAGAGACCCAAAAGACATTACTAGAACAAATTCTCCAAATACAACGGTGGATCAAATTCTAGAAAATGTGTTAATTCTAAAGATCCACTAGGCAGACCCAAGCCCAAATGGCTTGAGGTTCCCTAAGAGAAAATATTCTCTATTATTTATTGTGCAGGATATTCCCCAAGAGCTTTAAGGAACAAAGGATTGTTGATAGTGGATATTCCAGGCACATGACTGGAAACAAGGCCTACCTCGCTGAATATCAAGACTATAATGGTGGCCCTATTGCTTTTGGAGGTAGTAAAGGTTACATAATTGGTAAAGGTAAAATAAAAACAGGAAAGTTAGATTTTGAGGATGTGTGCTTTGTGAAAGAACTACAGCATTTCAATCTATTTTCTGTGTTACATATGTGTGACAAGAAGAACCAGGTTCTCTTCAAGACACTGAATGTCTATGTTTGTCTTTGATTAAAGTTGCCTGATAAATTCAGTATTACTAGAACCCTAGACTAATCAATATGTACAGTTTCAACATAGAGTTCATTGTTCCTCTCTGGTGGTATAGCTTGTTAGATTGCAAACGGCCAAATTGACTGAAATCTATCAAATTGGATAGGAGGTTGGTCATGTTTAACTTTAAAAAAACTTAAATACTTGTAATGGGAAACCTTGTAAGAGGTTTACCTTCAAAGCTTTTCAATTGACCACACATGTGTTGCTTGTCAGAAAGGAAAGGCAACCAAAGGCTCTGTATAGCAATCAGTGGACCTCTATTAGTCCAGACCTTACAGTTTTACATGGATTATTTGGACAACTACTATGTAAGGAGCATAAAACCATAAGGACTTATTGCTTGTTATCACTGATGATTTTAGCAGGTTTAGTTGGGTGTTCTTTTTAAGAACTAAGGATGAAACTAGTGGAATCCTTAAGGACTTTATAAGACAAATTAAGAACTAATTAAATCAAAATGTTAAAACTATTAGATGTGATAATGGTACAGAATTCAAGAACAGAGACATTATTGAATTCTGTGGGTCAAAAGGGATCAAGAGGGAATGTAGTCATGCAGAAACTCATAACAACTGGAGTTGGCTGAGAGGAAAGAATAGGACCCTTATTGAGACTGCTAGAACAAATGTTAGCAGATTCATTTTTTACCCTAACATTTTTGGCTGAAGCAGTTGTACTTACTTGTTTGTCCTTAATAGGGTATTAGTGAACCAAGCTCAAAACAAGGACACTTATGAACTTATAACTGGTAAAATACCAATCATAAACTTATAAGACCTTTTGAGTGCCATGTGACCATCTTGAATACCATTGACATTGGGCAAGTTTGAAGGGAAGTTTGATGAAGGATTTTTAGTTGGGTATTCCCTAAATAGCAAAGGCTTTTTAGGGTTACAATTAGAAAACAAGAGAGTGAAGGAAACTTGCATATAAACTTTTTAGAAAATAAAACCAAATGTTGCAGGGAAAGGACCTAATTGGCGGTTTGATCTTGATTATTTAACTGATTCAATGAATTATCAGTCTGTGATATCAGAGAATCAAGCTAACAAAACTGCAGGTCCAAAAGAAGCTAATCATAGTGCAAGTACACAAGATAATATTGATGCAGGAAATTCTAAAATGGAAGTTGAATCTGCTCAAGACTACTTTGTACTGCCAATATGGTCTTCTTATACTTCAACAGTCAAAAGCTCAGAAGCAAAGAATGAAGGTGAAAAGCCTAATAAGAATATTGGTTTAAAGACAAATGAAGAGCCAGTAGATCAAGAGGATCAAGCCTTTTTGGAGGAGCTTGAAAGGCTTAAAAGACAAGAAAAAGAGGCTAATGATGCGTGAAGTCTTAGATCTAGGAGGTCTCCCAAGATTTCTGAGATTTGGTTCTTCAAGCTGAGTGCTAGAGTAACCAAGTACTAACACAGTTATATGTAACACCGTTAGTACTAGAGTCCTTCTGGTGGACTACTCCTTCCATGATTAACCACTACAAGACCAAGATGATTCTTAAATCTGCTCTTGAGGATATTTATGAAACCAATGATGGTATTTTTACCAATGCATCTTATGATGATGAGGGTGCAGTGACTGACTTCATCTAATTTAGAAACCATTGTGAATGTTAGTCCTATTCCCACATCAAGGATTCACTCTATTCATCCTTCAACTTAAATTCTTGGAGATCTAAAATCAGCAGTTCAAACAAGGAGTAAAGTGAACAAAAGTTCTGGAGCCCATACTTTTGTAAGTTATATTTAAACAAGTAGAGAAGAAATAATCACAAGATTTTCCATCATTATTTATTTACTTGTTTTTTATCTCAAATTGAACCCAAGCAGATATCTGAAGCACTTGAAGTAAAAGTTAGGTTGATGCTATGTAGGAAGAACTGCTGCAATTTAAGATTCAGAAAGTTTGGATTCTTGTAGATTTACCTTATGGAAAGAAGGCAATTGGGAAAAAATGGGTTTATAGAAATAAGAAGGATGAAAGAGGTATTGTGGTTAGAAATAAGGCAATGTTGGTTGCCCAGGGATATAGGCAAGAGGAAGGGATAAACTATGATGAGGTTTTTGCTCCTGTGGCTAGGATTGAAGTCATTAGGAATCTTTTAGCCTTTCTTCTTTATTTGTGACTTATAGTTTATCATATGGATGTGAAGAGTGCCTTCTTGTATGGCATAATTGATGAGGAGGTGTATGTGTCTCAACCTCCAGGCTTTGTAGATCCTAAGTTCCCTAAGAAGGTCTACAAGGTTGTGAAAGCTTTGTATGGTTTACACAGCTCCTTAGGAGTTTGGTATTCTACTTTTCTAACTTTTTGTTGAAAAGTGGATACGCAGGGAACTTGACCAGACTCTTTTTTATCAGAAGGACCAAAAAATGATATCATGTTAGTACATGTTTATGTGGATGATATTATTTTTGGTTCTACAAAGAGGTCTTGGTGTAATGAATTTAAGGCATTGATGAAAAGTAGATTTCAGATGATTCTTTCTTAGATTACAAGTCAAACAGAAAGAAGATGGTATTTTTATAAGTCAGTATAAGTATGTTGCAGAGATCCTGAAGAAAATTGATTGTACTTGTGTGAAGACTGCCAGTTATCCACCCCCGTTTAGACCCAAACGCCTTTGACCAAGGATGAGAAGCTGTGATGTGGATATACATCTTTATAGATCATGATTGGCTCTTTAATGTACTTGATGCATCTAGGCCTGATATTATGTTTGCAGTTGTGCTTGTTCTAGGTTTATATGTAATTAAAATACCTCCCATCTTAATGCTGTGAAGAGAATCTTTAGGTACCTCAAGGGCAAACCTAAACTGGGCCTTTGGTATCCTATAGTGTCATCATTTGACCTAGAAGCCTACTCAGATAGTGACTATGCTGGAGCAAATCTTGAACCCCCCCCCCCCCCCCCCCCCCCCCCCCCCCCCCCCCCCCCCCCCCCCCCCCCCCCCCCCCCCCCCCCCCCCCCCCCCCCCCCCCCCCCCCCCCCCCCCCCCCCCCCCCCCCCCCCCCCCCCCCCCCCCCCCCCCCCCCCCCCCCCCCCCCCCCCCCCCCCCCCCCCCCCTGGAAATCCACAACAAGAGGTTGTCAATTTCTTGGCAGGAGACTTATTTCATGGCAGTGCAAGAAGCAGACAATCGTGGCTACTTCTACTACAGAGGCATAGTATGTTGGTACTGCCAACTGCTGTGGGTAAGTATTATGGATTCAAAATTAGATGTTAGACTATGGGTTCAATTTTATAAACACAAAGATCTACATTGATAATGAGAGCACAATATGCATTTGTAATGATTCTATGTTTTCACTCCAAAATAATGAATATTGAGATTAGGCACCACTTCATTAGGGATGCTTATGAGAAAAAGCTTATTCAAGTGCTGAAGATTCACACTGATGACAATGTGGTTGATCTTTTAACTAAAGCTTTTGATGTTAGCCGGTTCAATTTCTTGATTGTTAGTATTGGAATGATCAATCTATAGCTGCATTAGTTTAGGGAAGGCAAGTTAGCAGGTTACCTTGTTGTATAGTTTGTGAAATGATCTTAGTTAGCAGATGGATTCTAGTTAATTAGATGATTATTTGGAGTTCATTATCTCCTTTGGAATGAGGATTGAAGGCTACATATGGTACTAAGCTTAATTAATACTACTAAAGAAACTTGGTACTGCTGGTACAAAAGTTAATACTGCTAGGCTTGGTTAGTGCTGCTCAAAGATGTTTCAGGATGGTTTTGTTGCTTGGATTGGGTAAAAAGATGCTATTTGGATTGGTATTGAGAGATAAAAATGGTAGCTAACAAGTTAGTGCTGCCAGGCACAAAAGTAGTACTGCCAGGCAAAGATAGTGCTGCAAGGCAAAAGTTTGTGCGGCTTGTTACCGTTACTACTGTTTGAGAGTATAACAGATTTTCATTAATTAATTATAACCGTTGAGATATTTCCGTCAACAACTTGCGTATAGGGGTCTATGAATTGCAAATTTTTGATCTTTCCTTCTATAATACTCTTTCCTTAAGATAAAGGATCAAGTTTACTCAGTCGGTCATCTCAAACCCTAACGCAATCTCTACAAAATCTCAATTAACTTTACCAAACCCTCATATTCTCATAACCGAACCAATCCCAGAGCATACTCATGGCTAGTTTAAAGTTTATCGATCAACACAACATGGTCGCTTATTTGGAAAAGAGTGAAGAGAATACAGTGTTCATCAGATAGTGGACTTCTCTTACACGCTCTTCAACTATGTCTCACTGTAAGTCCACTATTTATGACTTCTTAAATTGAAACTGTTTTGGGACTATGCTACTTTCAAACCAGTCAACTCTGTGAAGCAAATACAAGCATAGTTAATGACAGTGGTAGTAGTAATATCAGAATCATCAGTAAGGAATGAATCTTCTTTTTATGATGAGGATGGTATTACTTGCCTTACAAATGATGAAATTTTTGAAAATCTTGCATTGATGGGGTATGAACAACTTTCAACAAACTTACTTTTCAAAAAGGTTCATTCTCTCCACATGGAAATTCCTGAATACATACCCATTCTTCATTGCATAAGGTCAAAATCAACTGCCTGGGGAATGAGTTTTCAATAATTTGGTCCTTCAGCAGGTTTATGTATGGCAAAGGGTCAAAAATTATTTTTCTAAATTAATTTTTGATGTATGCTGAGAAACTTGGATCTAAGAAGAGCTTCTCTATGTATCTAAGGTTTTTAAACGCTGTTGAATATCAACTTAAAGATTTACCAGAACCTTTTAATGATACATATGAAACACCATGCCATACTAAAAAGGTTTTCACAAACATGGCAAGGAAAGGTGTAAAGTTTTCAGGAAAAGTAACTCTACTCTTTGATTCTATGTTGGTGCCACACCAAGCACCTGAGGGTGAAGGTTCAGAACAACCCACTGAACCCCAACCAACACCCTCTCCTACTCACCCTAGTATAGGAGACCAACCCCCTGTGACTGACTCATCATCTAGCCATGAATTACACAAGACTCTAGGGTTCTTTAGAAGACATAATGGGAGTGAAAGGGACTCAGGTTCAGTCCTCCATGATAGTCTCTTCAGGTTGATCACACAATCGGAAAAAGTGAGGGTGGCTAGTACTAGAAGAGTTATTTGTTCTTTGCACTAACTTGTCCAACAGGGTTCTTGCTTTGGAAACTTCCAAGGATGCTCAGGCTATAGAGATCCTTAAATTGAAGGATCAAATAAAGAAGTTGAAAAGGAAGTGTAAGCCAAGCATCTCACACCATAAGGCATGGTTAAAGAGTGTGAAAAGGTTACCAATGAAGAAAAGGTTGGGAAGGAAGGAGTTTTTATCCAAACAGGGGAGGAAAAATGCCAAACCTGAACCAACTTTGGATACCTTTGATGATCTTAATGCTGATGGTAGGGATTACATGGAAACAGAGGATGTTGACTTTGGATGCCTTTGATGATCTTGATGCTGATGGTAGGGATTACATGGAAACAGAGGATGTTGTAAAAGAAGGGAGGCAAAGTAATGAAACTGAGGAGCTTAACAAGGGCAGTGGTGAGAAAGGAGGAAGTACTGAAGAACTAGTTAGTACTGTTGTACCTAAAACAGTTAGTACTGCTAGGTCAGATGTTGATGCTGCTAGGCAAGAAGATAGTGTTGTTGAGCCTAGAACTCCTCCTACAACAACAAGTATATTTGATGATGAGATTCATTTCCCATGGATCAAAAATTTGATTAAAGTGAAAGAAGAGAAGCTAAGGAAAAAGGGAGTCATTAAAGATATTGTGATTCATCAAGACTGCAGATCCAATCTAACTCTGAAGCACTTCCCAACAATAACCTAAAGAGCTAAGGCAAAAGTGTCTCAGAAGAACCTGAGCGTGCAAAGAAGATGACTAGAATTGATTTTGATGTTGCTCAGATTACAAGAGATGCAGAAATCGCCAGACAATTACAAGTAGACTTGCAAGTATAGGTAGAAAGGGAAAGACAGAGGGAAGAAGAAGCATCTAAGGCTGCTATACCTGAGATGTATGATGAAGTTCAAGTAGGGATTGATGTCGATGCATTGTTTGCAGCCAAGCTTCAACAGGAAGAAAGAGAGGAGTATACAATTAAAGAGAGAGCAAAGTTCTTGGCTGAAACAATTGCTGCTCAAAGAAAATTCAGAGCTGCACAAAGATCTGCTGAGATTAGAAGTAGACCACCAACTAAATCTCAACTGAGGAATTTGATGATGAAATATTTGAAGAATATGGGTGGTTACAAACACTCTCAGCTTGAAAAAGCAAATAATTTGCAAAAATTCAAAGTTTTATGAAAGGACTAAAAAAGGGTAATTGATGATTTCAAGCCTATGGATTCAGATGATGCAGTAAAAGATTCTAAAGAAGCAGCTGGTGTACATAAGCAAAAAGTTCTTAAAGAACCTAACAGTACTAAGTTTGAAGTTAAGGAAGAAGGACATAAAGAGAGTATCAGGAAAAGACCAGGCAGAAGACTTAAGATGAAAGCAGAGGACATGAGAGAGTTAAAAATCAGGGGAAAAAAAAAAAAAGGACTAGCAGAAGACTTAAGATGAAAGCAACAAAGAAGTCTAAAAGACAAAAGTGACTGCTGTATCTTAAAGAGGAAGAGCAACTAAAGGCTTTTCTGAAGATAGTTCCAGATGAATAAGGAATAATAGATTATGAAGTCTTGGAGAAGAGGTTTCTAATTATTGACTGGGAATCAAAATTCTATGATTTTGACAGACATGGAGCAGAGTGCATCTACTATAGAATCTTTAGATCATGATGGAGTTTAGGTGGTAATAAATCTTTTTCTGAAATGGTGACAAGGTTTGATAGTCTAGATCTTGTGGAGTTATATAATATGGTGATGAAGAGATTTGAAACAACTACTCCAAAAGGTGTTGATCTAGTTCTTTGGGGAGATTTAAGGACAATGTTTGATGCAAATGCAGAAGATGAACTCTGGCATAATCAAGAAAGATGGAATCTTAAGAGCTGGGATTTATATGAAAATTATGGTGTTCATACCTTGATACTGGAAGATGGTACTGAGATTCATATGCTTGTAGAGAGAAAATATCCACTCACAAAAGAAACACTTAAGAGGATGATGTCTTTGAAGTTGATAGCTGAGTCTGCAAGTGAAAGTGCTTATAATCTGCTTAGGTTCATTCAAAAACAGATTGATGAATATGGAAGCTATGATGGAAGTGAGAAGGATCTTTAAGTGTTGGATTTATAACCACGCAACAAATGGTCATCAGTTTACCATGTCTAACAGACATTAAGAACTGGCTAGTCCAGAGCAAACGGCTTCTGGTAAAGACTTCTCAAATCCGTTAATAGCTAATAGATTGCCAAAAACTATATGGTTCTTAATCACCTGCTTTACAGTAACAGAGTTGCTAGTCCAAAGCAAATGCTCTTGGTAAAGCATCTCAAAATCCGCTTGATAGTGATAGTTTACTCAAAACTATATGGTTATCAATGCACCATGTTATTACAATGAAGCATTGGCTATTCCAGAGCAAACAGCTATTGGTAAAGAAATATTAATTTCGTTTATGGCTGGTAGTTTGCCAAAAACTAGAAAGCCAACTTAGTTTGTGTAGCTGTATTGATGAGATGGTAACGAAAGACTGGAAGCTAAAGAATTTCAAGTTTACTAAGTAACAAAAGAGTTTAGGAAAAAGCAGATTAAAGAGTAGCAGTATGTTTGGATGCATCCTCCTAGTGTTCAAGTAGCTCAACTGAAAAAAAACATGAAGGTTACAAGTGACATCATGTTTAGGGAGGAGGCTTGTGGGTTCAGAAGTTCCTACAACTTAGTGCTGCTACTTATACAAGTTACTACTACCAGTTCTACTTAGTGCTGCTGATGAAGAATGATATAGATTCAAGAAAATAGACTAAGTAGTTAGTATTGTTAGTTATAAATAGTTAGTACTGCCAGTATAGTTAGTCTTGTTAGTAGTAAGTTAGTACTGCTAGTTATGAGATATGCATGAGTTATTATAGGAATAGATATGCATTCTCTTCACACGTTTTATAAGCCCATTAGGGTTTCCTTGGTGTATAAAAGGGGTTCTTCGATGTCGGATTCGGATTCATAATTTTCATTGGCAGTCATTGCTATAAATTCATCAAATTTAGCAAAAAGTTTTTCTTCGAGGATGGTTCCTTCGATGGAATAGAGGATTTCACTACCTCATCGAGAAGAGCATTGAAATCTTCTTCTAAGATTTCGTTGATGACATTTATACTGAAACATGTATTATCGTTTGAGTAATAATGTTTCATTGCAGAATCGATGTTAAAGATCATTCGTTCAGTTCCAACTTCGAGATTGAGTTGCTTCTATTTAACTCGAATTACTGCATCGAAAGTGTGAAGAAATGGTCTTCCTAAGATAAGGAGAACTCTACTGTCTTCTTCCATTTTGAGAATAACAAAATCGGCAGGGAAGGTGAATTTACCAACTTCAACGAGCATATTTTTAGCTATTCCAACAGGTATTAGAATGACCGGTCAGCTAATCTTACGCTCATTCTAGTAGGATTAAGAGTTTTGAGAGATAACTTTGCCTATAAGGAATACGAAATAAGATTGATGCTAGACCAAGGTCGGCTAGAGCATTACATGAGAAAGCTTTGTTAAAGTTACATGGAATGAGAAAACTTCCAGGGTCTCCAAGATTTGGTGGAACTTTGTTTTGAAGTATGGCGGAACATTCATCGCTTAGGAAAATGGCTGAAATTTGTTCAATTTTGTGTTTGTTACTAACGAGTTCCTTGAGAAATTTGCAATAGTTTGACATTCCGGCTAAAATGTCGACAAGAGGTACGTTGATTCGAACGACTCGAATCATGTCAAGGAATATTACATATTGAGATTCCATTTTCTCTATTCTGTGGCGTTGAGGATATGGGACTTTTGGTTTGTACGGTTTCAATATCATTGTTTCTTTGACTGGTTTTAGTTCTTTAGGTTTTGTTTAAGGTGTAGGTTCATCATCTTCATCATCGCTATCGAAGTTGATAGGAGTTTCAAAATCATTAGGTTGATCATTTGGGTTGACTGGTAGGTTATATGATTTACCACTTAGTGTAAATACGACATTTACATGTTTGTTTCAAGCTTGTGGTGGTTGATAAGGTTTAGATGAGCTACCTTTTGGGTTAGGGTTGAGTTTTACAGGGAAGAGATCCAGAAGGTCGACCAGATTGCTTGTTAGCAAATCTGTCTAATTTAGCTTCGAGATTTTGGATTAAGACTTGATGATTTTTGGTTGTTGTTTCGAGTTTGTATTTTAGATCCATAAAAGTATCTTTGACAAAAGAATTAGTCGAGTGTTGAGATTTTATGTAGTCGCTTAGTTGTTTTTGAAGGTCTGGTTTATCATCAAAGCTAGATTGATAGTTGTTGTAGGTTCCTATATTTCACACAAATATGAACTAGAGAGAGAAAGCTAGAGAGAGAGAGATGGAAGGGAGAAACATATGAAATACACACTAATTTATGTGTGTAAAATGATTCAACCAACACCCTCTCCATGTGTAGAGAGGGTTTATACAGTTACAAGTATGTGGGCTAATCGGGCTTTCCTTAGGATTTCTATAAGCCGGCCCGGTTAGCTTCCTAACTATTACATAAAATTATCTTACTATTACCAAGGCTCATAAGATCGATAATGATCGTCACTTCACTAAAAACTGAATTCCTAACAATCTCCCCCCTATGGGAAGATCATTGAGATCTCATAAATGATCAATACTTTTTGTATTTCTAACAATCTCCCCCTAAGGGGTGATCATAGATATCTCTCCTTGTGACCTTGATCATTAATCGTTGAAGCTTCCTTGTCATAGCTGAGTCTTTATTATTGTTGTAATAGTTTATCTTTTGTCTAGCGATCTTTATGTAGTGATCTTGAATTGTAGCATGAGCTTGTTACTTTAAGATTGTCATTGTAGGTAAAACTTGAGCTTTCTTGAGATCATCACCAATTTAATCTCTAAACATCATCTTGTGATCTTCGCCATCTTGTGTGCTGTGACTTTTGGCCGAAATGCCTCATACATGTTGGTGACTTTCAGGCCGACATGCTCATACTTGTTGCAATCTTGAAAGCTTGACTTTATATTCGTACTTCTTCATCAATACATAACTTCATCTCTTTGACATACTAAAGGTTAATCTTTCTTGATGTTATAACGACATTGAGGCTTGAGTATGAGCATGTGGCTATGAACTTGACTTTGCTGGAAAGAGGTTTCTGCATCTCCATATTTATGCACTCCTTAAATAAAATATTTAGCAATAAAGCTTGGTGACGAATATGGATTTGTCATTCGTCAAAGTTCGGTTGCATTAACCTCTGGTTCTGTGAGGACCATTTTACAGTATAAATACTGTACTTGTGATCAGGTAGATTCATTATAAGAACCTCTTTGACATGGTTTCCAGCTCAAAGTGTTAGATCCTCTAACGCAGGTGCATTAGATTCACTGTACTTGCTAGTATCTCTTTACCGGACACCTCAAAGCAGGCTACCTCACTAATAGTATTACTACTAATATAACGGTAAGAGTGAATCAGTGAGTTACTATCTCACCGATTGAAGAGAAAATTGATTTGAAAATCAATCGACGTGTCACTAGTAAAAGTGTTTTTTTGTAACACATCGAGAGTTTTAAGCTTTTATCAAAATTCATCCTCCGTCAATTCATAATCTGGACCGAATCGATGCCCAGTGTCACAAGTTTGATCCATTAAGGATCTCACAAGTCACCTACCTAGAGCTTGTTTGATGTTGGCTCTAGCAGGATTTCCATCTTCACTGTGAATACTTTCGTATCACTCGGATGTTCTGGCAATATCACAAGGATAATGCGTAGGACTCTTAAGATAATCCTTGTTTTCACAGTGTGTGAAAGACAAGTATATTGGAATAGTGTCCTAACGAGATTTATTGATGATCTCTTGGCTCTAAACTCAATAGTGCGTTTTGGTTTTAGTGGTCAGAGGCTGGAGCTGACTGCCACCTTTTCAATACCAACTAACTCGGAGTGAGAAAGTCAATAGATAACGTGTTTATTCACCGTGAGAAATGAAACATAAATCTTTTGAGAGATTCTGAGTGGCTAGGGAGGGTTGTGCATTGCATCACTGGGTCCATGATGTCAGTCTTCAATGTCAGCAATCATCATTGTGATTCTAACGGTAGATGTATTGACCCGGTTTCTGCCTAGGTATATGGAGGGCTTCTTTCTTTTTACCTTTTATCCGCATAATTCTTTTTCATTCTTTAACCCCTTAAGTGCTTACGAAGACTTCATGACTAGTACCTTGTTGGGTTTGTTCCAGTACTAGCTCCATCTCAGTCGACACTATTCCCTTATTCTTACTTTTACTACTTTTTATATCATACCTAAGGACTTCTACACTAACTAGTGGACTGTCCCTGGGTAGATCCCTCCGGTTCTGGCTGGATCATGGGAACGAATACCTAACCTTACCAACCTTATAACTCCAATAAAATTAAATGCATGGTCGGTCTTTTGGTACTGTTCTCCTTGCCATAAAACCATTTGAAAACCTTAGTCAAGGTACTTGTGATATAAATATCAAAGCTTTTTGTACCTTGATTGTTTTGGCTTTTCAGAAATGCTCCCCCTCAACATGTGCATCGATATTCGAAAGTGTTTAGCACATGTAGGATGGAGTACACACATGAGTCCATAAAATCACATTTTTCTACGTTTTCATATTTTAATCACATTTTCTCCCCTTATCAAAAATTTCAAACCCTTTGATATTTTGGATATCAAATGATTCAAATATGTTAGAAAACTGGGAGAAAAATGTGCCGATTATGCACAAGCCGATTAGGGAACACATTAATGCTCCCCCTCAAACTATGAGGGTATGTGTGAGTGTCAGGTATAATAATTTTGAAAGATTTTGAGTTTAACGAAAAACTCATGAAAAATTTATACATTGACACTTAACACCTAAAGATACACTACATAATAATATATTCACAAGATTATGTATGAGACATGACCTAAAAATGTTCAAACCGAAAATGACACAGTCATTCAGTCCATGTCAGCAATCTGTAGTCCGTCTCGATACTCAATTTTTGGAAGTTGTCTTAGCTTCCCCTCGAACCAGCAATCCTTTCTTGAGTAGATTCATAGATTTCTTGCAAGCCGCATTAAGAAGACTTGATGTGTAAAGCTCAAATGTCTGAAGTACATAATTAATTCGAAATCGACTCATATAACTTGAAGTCTTTAACCATGTGATCCAGCTTGTCTAGAATCCTATTCAATATGCCATCACTAAACTTGTGCACCTCAGTCTCTCGCATCATCTACTTTTGATCAGATCCTGTTCTCTGTAAAATTACTGCCCTTGGCTGCTGACTATGGTATTAGTCATCTTTGAATAGAAAAATCAGAAGCAATCCCAATCTGTTTATTGAGATTGAGTTTCATCTGATAACTTTCAATCCCTAGCTGCAGATCTTCTACACGCTTTTTGATGACGATGTTCCTTATCCACAGGTTAACTGCGTTGAAGAGATGAACTTTGTCATCCCTAGATAAATGATTGAGCTGACCTTGAAGATGAAGCAGGTACAAGTGTTCAAAATCATCCAGATGCATATTTTTAAAGTCAGTTTCTGAGATCTTGTATTCCTTATAATCAGCTCTGCGAAGAACAATCTCTTTTAAGTAGGCATACCCGTATCTTTCAAGAGTCTTATGATTGACTACACTAAGAATTCGCATGTGGGATCTGACTTTACTACGATCAGAGGGGGCACCGTGTCTTGTGATGTAGATTTCTTTACGCTTAAACCACCAGTGAGAGATACCGTGAAAAAAACACAAAAAACACAATGTGATACCCACGATCACTTCTCAATCCATAGGAACGGAACTAGTTCCGTACAAGTCCCCAAGTCTAGATATTGGAGCCTCTTTCAAGCTTGATATGATAAGCGACTTTTTGCCTTTGTCGCCTGACACCAGATACTCTAGATCCTTATTAAAGAAGAATTGTGGCTGAATAGTTACCTGACCTGGTGGTCCTCCCAGGGGTAATGGTTTGCTTATATCTGGTACCAACCGATGGCCTTCAGATAACCAAATCACCTTGATCGTAGCATTCAGTGATATTTTTTTCCATCTAGAATTGCAGGGAAATGCTGTTCTCGTGAAATGCTTTGGCTACCTTGAATGTTAGGCCTTCCAAATCGGACTTGCTAAGTTTCTTCTTCCCAATTCTTTTGCAAAACCAAGTGATGAATGATCCCATATCACTAGTCTTTCGAAGTAACTTGTTTCTCGGATCTTAATAGATTTGGGCGAGTGCATTTTTGCCCATTTTCTCCTGGTTCAGGTAAGATCATTCGTAAAAAGACCGTCTAGTGCTGGAGTTTGCTTGTCTGTCTTCCTCTGGAATATGCTTCAACTATTCGAGCCTCTGCTTGATCTTTGGAAGATGGGCTGAATCAGTGTCCTCTGAATCAGATAGGTTTGCAGTATTTGGCATTGGTATGTCTTCGACTGGTTGTTCAACATGAGGACCGGACAATTGCTTGAAGGAGCTTGGAGGAGCTTCTCTAGTGTTAGTCGTCTTCCAGGCTGATGACTGAGGAGTTGGAGGTTGTGATGAGCCTGAAGCATCAGAGTCATGTCTTTTCTTCTTACTTAGGTTTGAATCTAGTGGAGAAGGAGGAGGGTCTTGATCATCACGGCATTGCTTGTGTGACTTGTCCTTTTTAGCAAGGAATTTATCTTTGTTCGCCCGTTTCATAGACGCCTCAAGAGCTTCATAGAGAGCAACATGTTCAGGAAGTGATTTGTATGAACCACTCTCAACATCCTTTGGTAAGCATTCTTCATAACATTCTTCGGACAAGTCTTTGACGCGATCTCTAAGGGGAGTTTTGTAGAGCTACATGTACAGCCCTCTTGACATTTTTTTTTTATTTTTTCACGAAAAGTTTCATCGATCTTATAAGGTAGGTCTCTAAGCTCCAAAGTGAAAACCCTGGATCCAAGATTCTGAGACGTGTTATCGAGATTCTTGTTTTTTTGCTCTAAATCAGATAATTTCTTTTCAAGTGTTGTAACACGTGCAGCTAACTCTGATTTTGTTGTGCTTTGTTGTTATGGAGGAGGTGGAAGGGTTGTTGTTTTAGTCATTGTTGTTGCTGTAAAGATTGGTGCTTGAGTGGTAGATGATGCAGGTTTAGGAGGTGAAAGATCAATAACTGGTGTGGACAGTGGAGGAACTGAGGAAGACGCTTGATAAATTAGAACAGTGACCATGGAGACCACTTCTGCTTCCACATTGAGTTTTTCCAGGTTTTCATCTGCGAGGATTTTTTCATTTATGAACTGATCCCAGAAAATTGCCTCCAGATTCTCCTTGAAGAGAGAGTCCCGGTTGAACTTAGTGGATCCTTTAGGATGACATGTTCATCAGCCGGAAACTTCAAACTTTCTTGAACCTTAGGGTACAAATTAGTCATAAATTCGTCATGTGTAGGCTTAGGGTCTGGTCCAGCAAGAGCCACACCGCTTTCTCTAGGGTCTGGTCCAGCCTGGTTCTGCATCCATGAAACTGCTCTAATACAGGTCGGAGACTCGTGAGTTTCACCAGGGTCTGATCCAGCCTGGTCTTGATCAAGTTCAGTATGCTTTCCTCTAGACTCACCATTTCTACTACATTTTTCTCCTAGTTCTTCAGTAATCTGCAATATCTCAGTATCACCTCCATTGTTTGTCGTATCTGATTCAGCACATGTTTCAGCATCTGCAGGAGACGGTGAGTCACGAACAACATTGGCGGATGTGTCATCCTGTGGTTATGCAGAGGGTCCAGTTGATGCTCTTTAGTAGCTAGAGTCCGCCTTTGGAATATAAATTGGTCCATGGTACATCTCCTCTGTTGGCATTGGCAGGGTTAACCAGTGATTGGGCAGCTTGTTCTTCAGTAACAATAGCTTAACCCCTTGCCTCTATTAACATGGATGGTCGGGTGGCCCTCTGCATACAGATACTCGAATCCCACACCTCCAACATATGCATGACCCGCTGCATGAAACGATTCCAGACTCATCTGAATGGGTCGATTAACATCATATCTTCACATTCCACTGAAGTCAGGTTCATTCAGGTTGCGCTGTTCTTCATCAGTTCATTAACTAGCTGAGGAAAGACTCTTCTTCACTATGAACTTTTGCAACTTTACCCTTGCTGGCCTTTTGTAGGGGTGTAGCCTTGGTTGACTTCTCTTTAAACTGGTGCTTTGGCTTGGGTGGCTAGTATAACGGCTTAGATGTTTTTCCTTGGCAAGCTAGGTTTTGATGCCAGGTGATGGTTGTGCTTGATTTCTCTGTAGAAGACTTTGACTTGGTTCCCCCCCCCCCCGCTTAGGCACTGTGCAATCTTCTTCTTACCCTTCCTTTTCGACTTTCACTTTCTAGATCATAGCTTTTACGACCATTTTCCCAATACAGCATTGTATACATTGCATTCCTGATAATTTTTCGAGATCAGCTCGTATTGGAATTGGCATCCAAGACTTCATCTATCTTCGCCTTTTGGAAACAGAATTTGAATTACAAGTCTGGAGATCTTCTTTCAGCAAGATAAATGTGAGATGCGATCTTGGGTGAATATATTAGTTCTTCCCTAATGACAGAATAATGAGCTTCCTGAACTGACAATAAGGAATAACATGAGCCTTGTCTTTCTTGCCCTTCTTAGTGCGACTGCCCAGATTGGCCTTATCAGTAAGAAAATTCTGGATAGCTTGTACAAATTCTTCCCACATAAGTTTAGCATAGTCAAAATTTGTACTTGTAATTATGACCCAAAGTATCTGAAGAACTGGGTATCTGAGCCTATCATGTTCAGAAGTCTTGCCTGTGAGATATTGGTTGATCATGAGACCATATACACTCCAGGCTGATACAGGGGAGTTATTTACCACCCAGGCCATATCCTAACACAAGAGTGAATTCCCCTTAACCTCTAGCATACCCAGCTCATATAACAAAGTCCATAATTGAGCAATCACACCGACGATGAGGACACAAATTGGTGAGCTTGATCAATAGGTGTTATCTCTAAAGCATCCCTTAGTAAATTAGCATCCAATACGAATCGGGTTTCATCCAGCTCAAAACTGTAAGCTCCAGTCTTTGCCTCATATGTAAGCGTGTTCCATAATTGTTGAATGTAGATAGCTAGGAACCAAAGGCGAGCCGTGAATGCCTTGAAGAAGTTTGTGTCTGTAAATCACCACAAAGATCTAAAAGAATGGATTCTTTTGCTTCTTTTAAAGATCTAAAACATAGTTGCTCTTTCTATTGGGCACCCATGCAGCAAATGGAAGTATCTTATCATCAAATCTTGTAGGAGCAGGAGCGGGAACATTCTCATCAGGCATTTTGTTTGCATAAGGATATCAACAAAGACAAGGCAGACACGACATATTATTTTGAATGTTAGATTGAGAACATTGACATGCTTCGAGTGATTATGGTGAGATTAAGTTGAGTTGGTCAGGATATTCAATGAAACACAGACAACTAACAAGTCTGAATGGTGTTTAACAAGGATAATTGTGCCTTTTGGAATTGGGCCTTGAAGGATATTGGACTAATGGCCAAAACCATTGAGATCTAGCCCAAACGCTACCCACTAGACGCCAAAACCGCTATGAGTGAGCAGTAATCAAAACGCTGTGAAATGGAAGAATCAAACGGAGCTATGTAGCAATAATCAAACCGCCAGACCAACACCGACGAAATTATATATTATTTATAATCAAACCACGATTGACCAAACAACTACGAATATTATATTAAATTTAATTAAACCTCTATGACCAAACAGCTACGAATATATTTCATTTGAATAAACCGCTACGAGCAAACCAGCTACGAAATTATATTTATTTGTTATCAACCGCTACCAGTTACGAAAAATTACGAAATAGCGGTTAGAGATTTATTGTAATAATAAACAAAATCTTCATCAAACCGCTACTTCGTAGCGGTTTGCCTGCTTATAAAAATAATATTGAATATTATCAAACCGCATCCCAGGCATATCTAAGCAAACCGCTATCAGGAAAATTACAACCAAACCGCTATCTAGAAAAACAGATCAAACCGCTATCTAGATAACCAATCAACCGCTATCACATAGAATAACACCAGACACAACAGCGACATATAAACCGCTATTAAGAACTAGCAAACAAGCACATTTGAATGCTATTTGTGAACACTACGGGACATGCATATGTGGGTTCCAATACATTCCTAATTGAATCCATGAACACATACATACTCAACAGCAACAAACAACAACATTTGACTATTAAAAGTCAACATACACTCGAAAATCATCATATTGACAATCAAGAGATTTGGGATCAAACTTGGACATTAAACTAACATCGTCTACTCCTAAACAACATATCCCAGCACTAAAAACACAATTCCAAACAATCTATGGTTTTTCAATCAAAAACGAACTTAAACTAATCAAGGCATCAAAATGTGACAGTTTATCCTAATGCTATAATGAGCGAGTGGTTCTCTACGCCTATGATGCGTCACCTATCCCAATCACTAATTAACACGTATCCATAACATTTAAAGATTCGAATATAGACTTGGTCAAACCTAGTGATTGAAGCTATTTAAATGTGTTTTGAGTTGATCCCTTTCACCTAAGGAAACATCTAAATGTATTGAATAAAGTTTAAGAATTATCTTAGCAAAAAATCCAAAGGAAATCAAGAATTAAGAAAATCGTTCTAGGGTCGGTCGAGGCAAATATGATATCATCAACATATATTTGAACGAGAAGAATATGTTTGCCTGTTTTCAGAATGAATAATGCCGGGTCAACTACACCCTTGAAAAACTTGTTGTCCAGAAGAAACCGTGACAAGGTGTCATACCACGCCCGAGGAGCCTGCTTTAAACCATACAAAGCCTTCTTTAGACGATAAACATGTGTCGGATAGTCTGGATCAATGAAACCCTCTGGTTGACTAACATAGACTTCTTCCTTTAACTCGCCATTAAGGAATGTTGTCTTGACATCCATTTGATAGATTGTCATGTTTTTACTGGCGGCATTGGTGATGAAGATTCTTATAGCCTCGAGCGTGCAACCGTGCAAAAGGATTCCTCAAAATCATTTCCCTCCTCTTGTCGAATCCCGTGGCCACCACCTTGCTTGTTTCAAACAGCACCGTACTCATCAAGCTTAACTTTGTAAGAAAAAAAATTCACTTGAGACTATAATCATGACACAGTCTGTCGGGTACTAATTCCTCATAACTAAAAGTCAATCAAGATTCGTGAATCACAACATACATGGCTTGAAACCAACAATCTTTAGTTTATGGCAAGATTTAAAGTTGTTTGGTTTGACTATTTGACACTACAGAGTTATTATTGTCGTTGTGGGTGCTATATTTAATGTGTTTCAATTTTTAAATTATATATTGGCCGACTAAACAAAAGAAATAACACTTTACCGGCAAGTGTACCCGATCGGTAGTAGTTTCGTGGTAAGTAGGGTGTCGATCACTGAGAGCGAGGTTAAATCTATCAATTTAATTAATATCTTGGTTATCTAATCTATGTTAATTTTATTCTAATCCTATGTTAAACCTATGTCAGTCTAAATCCTAATTCTAACAGGAAAAGGGAGGTTTTCAGCCTAAGAGACTGGCACAGTTTGGTTGGTGACAACAATCAATTCAAGATACTGTTACCCACGCAAGCTAATAGATAAAAGATAAAAGAGTGGTCGAACCTTATATAAGAAAACTGTATTAACCATTATTAATCCGATTAGAACGTTGGTTTGTTTATTAAGTGCAATGATTTCTTCTCTCAAGGTGGCATATCATTCTTAAGACTTAGGGGTTACATCATCCTAAGACCTAGACACATTATTTATGTCATAATTAAAGCATCCGCATAAAGCATCCTTATTTGCTGATTATAATCTATCTTAGAGATTAAAGTGTGAGTCCCAAACTGAACAAATCTTTACAGCCTGCTAAGGGTGATAGCTAACTTGTATAAATACAGATTGACTATAGAGAAACACTGACTATGAATACTTATTGTATATGCGGAATCTACACAATAGTATTAAGAAGAATAATGAAAACTAAACTTTGATTTCTATTAATCTGCTAATATGATTACAGATTACTAACTATGAGATATGATTGTATGAGATGAGATTTGTGTGTTATCAATGTCATCTCTCTAATGCCGTAGGGTTCCTTTTATAGACCAAGGATAAACCCTAACAGGCTTACAAAACGCGTAAAAGATAATACATATCTTTTCCTACAATATCTCATACATATCTCTTAAACGGTACTAACTATTTTGTACTAACGGTACTAACTATCTGAGCAGTACTTAACACTTTGTACTGTCAGTACTAACTATAACTATCGGTACTAAGTATATAACTAATGGTACTAAGTCAGGAATGTATAATTCCCAACAGCTTCAAAGCTGCAATGTTAATAGCTATGTTCTCCTTTACATGACACTAAACAAATGAACATATCTTTTGAATCCATCATTTTAGTCTGTTGAACATCTGTATCCGCTTTCGAGCTGAACTAAACACCTTGACTGATTTGGTAAAACTATTTGTTAAGGAAAGTATATGTGAGTCCATTTAGATACGATGACTGTTTTTAGAAAGCTAAATGTGAATTTTTTTTGTACCTGTTAAGTGAAGATGTTTCAGGTGCTGCTGGTCTTGGTGTGATTGTTGATGCATTTTTTTACATGTAAGTAGCTTCGCTGGTGTCACCGGTGGCAATGGCCCTGAAAGAGTAGGAGGTAGTATGAGTTTTCATTTTGTGCCTCAACTTAGTAGGAAACACAATTTAGATTATGCATACCTGTAAGTGTCTTGATGATTCAGTAGTCCTGTTTAGGATCAACATAATTTCGTCATCACTTATCTATACAGTAGGTGTCGGTTAGAAACTTAGTTAAGAGTTACTTTTACCTGTTGTATCTTTTGATACTTCGGATGGTCCGGCAATCTGCAATAGTTTGTCAAGGATGTCGTCGAAGAAGAAGTCGACTTTCACTTTGGCACATGATGGATTGTAGTGAAATAGGAAGATATGTGTTTTCCCTTTAAAGCTGAGTATCTCTGTTGGAAATTCACAGGGCGAAGGTATGTCATTCTTTTTCACCAATTGGGTGCAGTCACTTCCCGTTAGGACATCCGCATTTGCAGTGAAGAAAGTGAATCCTGCTGTTGAGGAGTTGTTTGATACAGACGCGTTAAAGTTGTACCTGCATATCTGTTTGTTAGCTGTATAAAAAGGCCAAGCAGCTTATGCTTATTAACCTTCTGAGAAAGAGAGCCACCTTCTGATTAAAAGAGTATGTGAAGTACCATTTAACATATTTTAAAGTTTACTCTAGAATATATATATATTGTGAAATGAGCCCAATGTTTGTTGAATTAGTCAAGTTACATTTTGTTTTACCTTTTTAATAAGTCA
>BQNB010072746.1:0-32333 GCA_026074375.1 Tanacetum coccineum
AGTCTACGCGATTTAGCTTAAAAGTTATTTTAAAAGTAAACGCGTATCAGACCAAAATAAATAGTGACGAATAATAGGAGTCATAAAATGACCTGAAATTGAGAAATGTTACAATAATATTGTCAAAAATTTAATTTATGTTTGTCAATTTGTTCGTGATAATAATTGCACTGTTGAATTTGATGCGTTTAGTTTTTCTGTTAAGGATTTCATGACTTGGCGGGTACTACTCCGGTGTGATAGTACAGGGGATCTTTACCCAGTCATGACTCATTCTCCAATTCCTTAAGTTTTTCTTGTCAGTCAGCATACGTGAAACCAACGTCTTGGACATCCAGGAAGTGAAGCGCTTCGTCGTCTTGTTTCTTGTAATTTTATTTTGTGTAATAAAGAGAAACCTCCCATTCTTTGTCATGCTTGTCAGCTTGGCAAACACGTGAGGCTTCCATTTGCTAGTTCCGATACTATGGTTAATTATTGCTTTGACATTATTCACTCAGATGTGTGGACTTCACCCATTTTGAGCCTTTCTGGTTTTAAGTATTATTTCTTGTTTTTGGATCATTATTCGCAGTTTGTTTGGGTTTATCCCCTGCTTAATGATGTTTTGTCTGAATTTGGGTTGTTTCGTAAATATGTTCATACTCAGTTTAAGTGTGAAATTTGGTCGTTTTAGTGTAATCATGGTGGTGAATTCGACAACCGTGCGTTACATAAACTTTTTGCCGACAATGGCATTCAATTTCGTTTTTCATTCCCCAAAACATCTCAACAAAATGGTAAGTCTGAATGCATGGTTCGTACCATCAATAATCTCATTCGGACATTACTTTTCCAAGCAAATCTTCCACTAACTTTTTGGGTCGAAACACTTAATATGGTCATTCAATTACTATATATTTTGCCCTCCCCATCATTTGCTTATGTTACCCTCGCCTTTATCCTAATCATAAGCTTGAACTACACGCCATGTTGGAAAGTGTGAAAGTCATAGTGATATTTATACGGCTAGAAGTACGTGAGCCTAAGGGGTCACACACTTAAACATTTAGATTACCCTTTATTAAGATATATAATAATATATGAGTATATTTATTGTGTATACTTAATTTTTCAAAAATGAATACTTAACGGTAGTTAGTCAAAAGTTAAAACGTCTCCCTAAGTGTTTTTGTTTGATCTACACTTTCATTGTGTTAAAGAAGGTATGTCTTCTTATTTATTGTTTATGTTAATTATTGATGCATATGTGATCCTACTTCCATTGCGTACTCTTGATGTAGATGATTTATAATATGTTATATAGTCATTAATTCTAACAGTGGCATCACGAGACTAATCATATGTGTAATAATTACATAAAAGAGCTAAAAAGGATGCATAGTCATGGTTATCTTGATGATTTTTGTGTTTGATTAATTAGGGTTTATATGTTACTAAATATAGACATAATTAGATCTCTAAAAATATGGAAAAACTAATGGATTAGCGTTTTTAGTGTATAGCATACGTTAATTGCAAACCATGTTTTAAATTTACGTGTTTATGATATGTTATGCTTATTTAAATTGTTAATTCATGATTCTTCATGCAAATGAATCATGGATCTATGGCCCAATATGTCATATATGCTATATTGAAAAGATGGACACTTTGTAATTGCTTAATGCCTTGATTTGCATGATTTGGTACATGTTTTAGTTGCTGCGTTTTAGACTTACGTTCATTAAAACCTGTAAAACGGTTTTTCTGTATAGAATGAGGCATGAATTCTTGTATGGGACACTAAAAACTACGTTCTGAACAACTTTTTAGTTTTTCTTCCCCACGTTATGAAGACCTGAAGTCATAAATCCGACCTAATCTGAAATTTGGATTTTGCAATATCCACTTATTTTTGGTGATTATCAAGTTTAATTGTTTGAATTATTTACATGATATTGAGTGACCTTGGATTAGTATGAGTTATCTTTTTAAAATTATTTTCTTTATTTAGTTTCTTAAATTGTTTATAGATAAATATGGAAAAATATTTTGTAAAAAGATAAATATGACTAACTAAATCAAAAGGATTATCTCATCAAATATTCTCTGGAAATATTTGATTTGGTAATTAGTTTTGATTTGGATCACAATAAAAAATGATGAATTTATTTAATTCTAGAAAGTTCTTGTAAGAACAAACTAAAAGAGGTATAAGGAGGGTCGTTCTGCTTCCCTAAAGAAATCGGGTTTTTAATAAGCTTCGCGCTGACCTATTTCTCCGCTTCTTTGTACGTTCTACAAGACAAACCTATAACCAAAGTGACCTTAGCAAGGTTCCATGTGAGTTTTCCAATGGAAATCGAAAGAGTTGGGAGGAAAACCCGATGGTACAAACATAAGGCACAAGAAATTCATAAAACCGAGTTTTAAAACAATGGGTAACCTCGGGTTTTAATCACTTGTGGATTTTAAAAACCCTATGGATGAATTTTATGTTTAAAATTAAAAGGAAAATTGTTTTAAAACCAAGTTGTAAAAGGATGTTTACATGCTTCCTTTTATACTAAAATTTGTCACTTAGATTTTCCAAATTTTAAATACCCATAAAAGTAAGTCAAGTACCATCCAAGTACTATGATCACTTGTACCTTGGTCATTTCTCTAAGACAGTCTTGGGTCAAGATCAAATCAAGGTAATACAATAATCGAAGGGTCAGACCTGAGATTATATAATTGCATGATTAAGTATTGGACGACTTAAAACGCGTATGTTTGGTTAGACCTTTTGCCCGTGGTACTAGATGAGGCAAAACATGACATGACTACGATTATACTAGATAATGTTGTCATGGCCTCATAAAGATTAAGAGTTGCACTTGTGGCAATTATCATACGATGATTACCTTTTTAATTATTATCATTTCTAGTAGATCAACTGCATTAAAGGTAATAAGTTCAAGTTGGATCTTATACTCTTGATAAAAATAATTTGTTATTTGTATAACAAGGGTAGTTAATTTTATAATAGATTTATTGTTGAAAATACTAATATTTTCTGAACTTTGTTTTGTAGATGGTTGCTGCCCAAAACAAGGAATCGACTGACCTCAGGTCTATTCTCAACAACGAGAAACTAAATGGATCGAATTTCAGCAACTGGTATCGAAATCTAAGAATTGTTCTCAGATATGAAGATAAGATGAGATTCATTGAACAACCTCTTAGAGAGGTCCCTGATCCTAACATTGCTACGGAAACTAAAGTTAATGAGTACTACACTGATGTGAGCAAAGAAAAAGAAGTAGCATGTCTTATGCTTGGTGCTATGTCACAAGATTTGCAAATTCCATTTGAACCTATGGGTGTATATGACATGATGCGAGAATTGAAAACTATGTTTCAAGAACAAGGCAAGGTTAAATTTTTTGACACTGCGAAAGCATTTCACACTTGTCGACGGGACGAGGGACAATCCGTTAGCACTCATTTTCTGAAAATGAAAGGCTATTTAGATACTCTGGAACACCTCGGATACCCCATGCCACTAAAACTTGTTGTAGGTTTATTTTGAACTCTCTCAACAAGGATTTTGAATCACTAGTGCAAACCTATAATTTGCATAGCATGGGGAAGACGTTAGTAGAGCTACATGCTATGCTAAACTCATATAAGAAAGGGCTTCCAAAGAAGGTTGATACTCTTGCTGTGATGGCTATTCGAGTAGGAAGGATCCAAAAAGACCACAAGGGTAAGAAACCGCAGAAGAATGCTGGAAAGACTAATCTTGCTTATGCTCCAAAGCAAAAGATCCCACCGCCAACAAAGAAAGATAATCCGACAAAGGACTCCGAATGTCACCACTATAAGGAGGTAGGACATTCGAAAAGGAATTTTCCTAAAATCTGGCTGAGTTAAAAAAATGCAAGAACACTAGTGGGGCTAGTGGTTCAGGTATCTTCACTATAAAACTATATGCTTTTTCTAATAATAAGTCATGTGTGTATGATACGGGTTGTGGAACTCATATTTGTAATACATCAAAGGAATTAGAGGAAGCGGGAAATTGAAGCAAGGAGCTTTGAGCTTGTACGTGGAAAATGGAATGTGTGCAAACGTCGAAGATATTGGATGTTATGATTTAATACTTCCAAATGGAAAAGTTATTGTTTTGAATAATTGTCATTTTGCACCTACTATTACTAGGGGTGTTATTTATTTTTCCCGTTTGATTGATAATGGATTTATTCATGTTATTAGGAATAATGTTATTTCCGTTTCAAAAGACAATGAATTTTTTTGAATGCAATACCACGTGATGGAATTTTTGAAATAGATATGCATGGTCTTTATTCAAATGATGGTTCTATATATAATGTTAATGTTAGCAGGAAAAGAGCCAAACATGCGTTGGACTCTACTTATCTATGGCAATGTCGCCTTGGCTATGCAAGGAAGAAACGCATTGAGAAACTTCAACGTGATAGGATTTTGAATCCTATTGACGTTGAATCTTTCAATGACAAATGAAAGTCTTGTGTGTATGGTAAAATGACGCGTAAGCTTTTCACACATGTGGTCGAAAGAGCTAAAGATCTATTGGAACTAGTAAATACTGATGTATGTGGTCCTTTTAGAAATGTGTCAAGAGAAGGTGCTAGCTACTTCATAACCTTTATTGATGATTTCAGCCGTTATGGTTCTTTTTACTTGTTGAAGCATAAACATAAGGTGTTTGAAACATTTAAGGAATTTTAAAATGAAGTAGAAAACCATCTCAACAAGAGAATTAAAGCTATTCGATCCGATAGAGGAGGCTAATACATAAGTCATGAGTTTGTGGAACATTTGAAGAAATGTGGTATTGTATCACATCTCACTCCACCTTATACACTACAAAACAATGAGGTGTCTGAAAAGAGGAATCGAACTCTATTAGATATGGTTCGATCAATGATGAACTCTACAACTCTATCTAAGTCCTTTTGGGGTTATGCTTTAGAGTCTGTTGCACGCATACTCAAAATGATTCCAACAAAGTAGGTGGATAAGACACCATATAAAGTATGGCATGAGAAAACTCCCAAATTGTCTCATTTAAGGGTTTAGGGTTGTAAGGCTCTCGTAAAACGAGATACACCTGACAAACTAGATCATAAATCCATTAAGTGTATCTTCATGGGATACCCAAAGGAAACAATGGGTTACTACTTCTACTATCATGTCAAGAACAAAATCTTTGTTGCTCGAAATGCTGAGTTCTTTGAGAATAGTTTCATAGTACAAGAAGTAAGTGGGAGTAATCCACTGCTTGAAGCAAGTGGGAGTACTGTAGACCTTAATTTACTTCAAAAAGAAAACACACTACCTTCTGGTAACACTAGCATAAGACATGCTGAAGTTGAACATATGGATATAGAACCTCAACATGTAGATGTTCCCATTCGTAGGTCCGCAAGGACATCTCAAGCACCTGAAAGATACAAATTTTATGTAGATGCTGAGGAACATGAATTAGAGGATCATGGTGAGCCTCCTAATTATTAAGCTGCATTAGCAGATCCTAAATCTGAGAAATGACTTGATGCTATGAATGCGGAAATGCAATCCATGAAAGATAACTAGGTTTGGCGTTTGGTTAATCTTCCTCCTGGTGGTATAACTGTTGGGAGTAAATGGCTTTATAAGAAAAAGACCGACATGGATGGAATTGTACACACCTTTAAAGCTTGTCTTGTGGCGAAAGGCTTTACTCAAACCTACAGGCTAGAATATGAGGAAACCTTTTCACCTGTAGCAGACGTAAGAGCTATAAGGATTCTCTTAGCCATAGCTGCATTATATGACTATGAGATTTGGCAAATGGATGTCAAAACAACCTTTTTGAATGGTCACCTAAGCAAGGACGTATATGGTGCAACCTGAAGGGTTTGTTGATCCAAAATATCCTAGCAAAGTTTGCAAGTTGCAGAGATCCAATTATTGATTGAAGCAAGCATCAAATAAAAGTTTTGATGAAGAAATCAAGAAGATTGATTTCACTCAAAATCCTGATGAGCCATGTGTATACATGAATGCTAGTGGGAGTAACGTAACATTCCTCGTGTTATATGTCGATGACATACTACTTATGGGAAATAAAATTCCAATGCTAAAGTCTTAGATTTATAAATGTTTTTCCATGAAGGACTTGGGGGAAGCTGCATACATCCTTGGAATCAAGATCACAAGAGATAGATCTAAGCGGTTGTTATCTTTAAGTCAAAGTGCTTATTTTGAGAAACTCCTAAAGAAGTATAGGATGGATAAATCCAAGTGTGTGTTTACTCCAATGCAAGAGAAGCCTAACTTAAATAAGTCACAAGGTGCTGTCACACCTAAAGAGGTGAAAGGAATGCAAATATTTCCTTATGCTTCGGCAATAGGATCTATTATGTATGCGGTAAGATGCACTAGACCTCATGTTGCCTTTGTGCAAAATCTAGGTAGTCAATTTCAGCAAAATTCTGGTAAGAAACACTAGACTGATGTGAAAGCCATTTTTAAGTATATTAGAAATACTCAATATATGGTTCTTATTTATGGGGAAAAACCTGAAACTGAGCTGAGAGTTAAATGTTATATCGATGCTAGTTTTCAGACGGATAAGGACGACACTAAATCCTAAACTGGGTATGTGTTCGTGCTTAATGATGGAGCGGTGGACTGGAAGAGCGCAAAGCAAAGCATTATCGCGATGTCCTCTACATAAGCCGAGTACATAGCTGATGCGAAAGCTTCTATAGAAGCAGTCCGGATAAGGAAATTTATTGATGGAATTTGAGGTGTTGTGCCATCAAATAAAGAACCTAAGGAAATGTTATGCGACAATTCTACCGCCATATCCATTGCCGATGATCCTGGAATCATGCTGGGTGCCAGACATTATCAAAGGAGATTTCACTATATTCGAGAAGTTATCGAAGATGGTGAAATTGTTCTTAACAAAGTTCGCACAGATGACAACGTAGCTGATCCGTTCACGAAGCCAATGTCATTAAATAAGCATTATGAGCATGCTATGTCTATTGGAGTTCGTAGTGCTAGTAGTCTCATGTAAATCTATGATAAATTTATTTTCGTTATTAGTATTTGGACAATGGATGTTTAAACAATTGTTATTTATAAATGAATTAATATACGAGGTATTATTGTTTTCATTTCTTAATGATTGTATCATGTATTTGCATGTTAATGTTGCTTAATAATAAAAACCAAATTTCGGTCCGAGAGTATCTTAGACTTCCGCTTCCGGACTCGTAGTTGAGTTGTCGAGGTCGTCAACGATGATATACTCTCAAAATCATGTCAAATTAGAACCTTAACGTAGACTTTATTTTGATGACATCGGTTTTTAAGGAAATGGTTTGAAACTAATTATTGTTTTAGCCGGGCCTATTTATTTTTGGAATTTAATTTATCGCAATAAGACAAATTGCTACGGCATTTTGTAAAAATAAAACTTGTAGTGGAAAATAGGAATAAGGGAGTGAAAAATATTACACAATTTGCATTTATGAGTAGTGTTAGCATCTAATCTTATATTTAGCTGTGATTTTATTTTAAGCTTGGTTTGAGGAAAGTGAAAATCAGGGACGATGAATTTATCCTTTTTAGAACACTCATAATGTGTTTTTCTTGTTCGATGATCCTAATAATTAGTATCAAATAACGAAAGTCAAAACATGATGGGTCACTCAGAAATAAAGTGTAATGAAATGTAAAATGGCAAAACGAAACGCTTTGTAAACTAATGATTTTCTAAATTCCCCTAGATGAACACTTAGCTACTTTTCGAGGTAATTAGTCTAGGTGAGTCAAAATTCTTATTTTTTAGCGTATATGTTTAACATTGCGTGAGGACACGGCAATAGCTTAGTGTAGGGGAATTTTGATGTGTGCTTATTCACACATCACTTTTCATCTTAAAAACGAGTTAAAAAGACTAAAAACGATTGAAAAGCACTTTGTATACATATATTTTGTGTTTGATGTCTTGCAGGTAACAGATATTACAAAAAGGAGCAAAAACGGACCCGAAAACCATCTACGAGCATGAGAATGGAACGAGAGCGCAAAATTGAAGCCAAAACTCTAATTATCCTTATTGGGACAGCACGGACCCTCTTATTGGGCCGGACCAGCCCAATACACCCTTACATATATTCCATATCCTCTAAATCCAAACCAGCCCAATCCTATACCCATTTAACCCAATACTAAGCCCAAGTGTCCCATTTAAGCCCAAAAATATAAATACCTAAAAAAGGTACTGTTTATCTTCTCAACGAGTTTCACAGAGAAAATAAGGGAATGAAGGGAAATTAAATTCCATTTAGGACGATCCCTTTCAGCTCAACTTGGACACGTGTGTTTCTCTCTCTGCCAAACAGTCCACCCTGGCAATCCTAAGTATTTTCATTGGATGATGAGACGTGGAGGGTGATCTAAGGGCTTAAATCGATTAGATTGGATTCGGTTATGATCGTAGGGTAACAAGGGATGGATTGGTGCTTTGGATTCGGCCTAGAACCTTCCTCGTGCCCCTATAAAGTCACACCAGCTCACAATGAAGAAGATATCTAATCTAGGAGTAGCTTTTATTTTCTGTTTTAGGAGTAGCTTATTTAGTTTTAGCTTATTTTATTCAGATTATTGTACTTTAATTTCAAGTTTAATGTAATACAGTTTTCAAATTAATAAAAGTTGCTTCTTAAATTTCTGTTGTTCTTTAAATTCATGTTGAATTATGCATTTAAATCCTAAATAAGATAATCTTAAAGCTAGAATAAGCTCTTATTTACATTTAAAAGTTTTTGTTATTCAGTTAAGCTCCTAAAAGCTTAACTGAATAAGCTTGGTTATTAAAGTATTGATGTGCTTAAAAGAAGATAAGCTAGATAAGAAAGAGCTTATGGGGTAAATAGTAGTGCTTATTGTGATAAGCTGAGTAGGTTAGAGCTTTTGGGAAGCTGAATAAGCTTATTTAAGTCCTTGTTTGAGCAAGGGATAAGGTACCATCCCTTTATTCTCTTTTCAACTTATTTCTATTTTCTTTGGCTTGTTACTCCTGTTTCATAGCTTATTTTTGTTTTGTAAGTGCTTATTGAGTAGTGTTGGTTGTGCTTGTTATTATTTGTGCTCTTCTAGCTTATTGTTACTTTTAGAATTTATCTATTCTCAGTTTTGAGTTTTCTAGCTTATTCACTAATTAGTTGTAGCTTAAATATAGATATGAGCTTATTCTGCCTTGCAGCTTATCTGAATTCTCTGTTAGACGTTGGTAGTAAACTGTTTTTCATCAAAAGTGCTTATCAAATAAGCTCCAGGGTCTGTCCTATGTGGCTTATTTGCTTCTAATAAGCTTATATTTAATCTGTCTTAGTTCCTAATCATCTGGTCAAGCTTATTTTAAGATCTGTCATAGCTTAAAAATGAGTTCTGAGATTTTTAGGGGTGTTTGGATCTAGGTTTTATAAAACTATCAAAGTTGGATTTTAAGCTTCCTAGGTCTTAAGTTGTTACAATAAGCTGGTTTAAAAGTTTTAAATAAGCAAACAAATAAGTTTGGTTCAGATTTTGAAAAAGTGGTAAGGAGAAATAGTTTTATGGTGATTCTGTCATAGTTTGCATAAGAAGTTTGTGTCATTTCTGGTATTGCTGATCTAAGTGCTTAAACAGCTTATTTTATTAAAGAGCTTGGTGTTTTCAAGCTTGATTTAGCTTATTGAGGTCCTTAACTTATTCTGTTTTGAGTTGTAACCTTTTCAAAAGTGCTTTTCACCATAAAAATAAGCTTAGATCTGCTAGCATAGGTTCACAATCTGTTTTCATTTGCTCATTTCTGGTTAATTGAGAGTTTGTTTGAGCTTATTAGCTGTTACTTCTGCTTATTAGAGTAGTGCTTAATTCTGTTTTGGTTTTGGCTTTTCATTTTCGCTTATCACTTCTTAGAAAGTAGTTAGGCTAAAATCTGTTAAGATAAGGCTAAAACAAGTCTGTTTTGAATCTGTTCTGATTTGCTTATTCTTCTGCTTATTTGGAGTTTATTTTTGCTTATTAGCTTTTTGCAACTGCTTATTTGTTCTTAGTTTTAGCTGTTTTATTAAATAAAAATAAAAATAAAATTTACAAAAAAGACGGTCACAGGACTCAAACCTATGACCTCCCCCTCAACACCCACAAGTCATAACCAATATGCTACAATAGCTCATCCGTCTGTATTTGTTTTCCATATTTATTTATATATAGTTTATTTTAGCTTATTTCTAGTAATCTGCTTATTGTAGCTTATTTCTTTTAGCTTTTTTACTTGTAAACCTCAGATTTAGTTTTAGTAATTTTTCAAAAGTAACAAAAAAAATATTTTGTTAGTATTTAGTATTTTTAAAAATTAAAAATTACGTTTTAAGCATTAGTTTACATTCTTTTAAAAATAGTTTAAATAGTTTTAAAAATTTTCTTTTTCAAAAAATTTAGTTTTTTAAAAGCAAGTTTTACTTAAATTTAATTTCAGAAAAAGTTTTTAAAATTTTTAAATAGTCTATTTTATTTTTAATAAGATTTAGTTTAGTTTAAAAATAGTTTAATTGATTAAATGTTTTATTAATTGTTGTAATTTTTTAGATTACCTTGTAATTCTAGTTTAATTGCCTTTATTTGCATTCCCCTTGCGTTTTAGGTTTAGAACTCTCAAAAATTTAAAAATCCTCGTTATTTGAGCCGTTAACACGATTTTGACGGATAAATCAAATTCGACCCTCGCTCGTGGAAATACGACACGACTATCTGCTATGACTGTATCAAAATTTTGACGCCACTGCTGGGGAGGGTAGTACAATTTTGACGTTATCATTGTGTTTTTGACTTGAAGACCCTTTCCCCGAAAAGCTTTTGTTTTGAAAATTTTTAAAAAATACAAAAATAAAATAACATTAATTCTTTTCCTAAGGAATTATCCAAAATTTAATATTACTTTTCCTAAGGTAATATTAATATAAAAAAACCAAAAAAATGTATAAAAAAATACGAAAAGATTTTTATTCATTTTCTATTATATGTAAAATTAAAAAAAAAGAGACAAAAAATATTTTTTTTATTTTTCACTTATTTTCTATTTTTATTTTTAGACTTTGTGCATGCGCACACGTTCCTTGTCTTTTAACGATCTTCTTTCTCCTTTACCTGATCCTGAACGATTGGTACGACATCGTAATCGAGGTGAACCCTCATCTTCGTTTGATATGAATAATCTTCACAATCAACAGGGACCGCCTCCTTCGGGACCTAATCATCAGGGCCCACCACATGTGGGCTCACTCCCTCAAATGCCGGATCCCGATCTCTGAACGATGGAGGAGCTGTGCCAGCCATCAATGAATGGCCGAGGCGGACCGATCGCCTCGCTAACCATTCAGGATTCGGACTTCAATGTAACACACCACATGACTCAGCAAGTTAAAAACGCTTGCCAATTTCATGGATTATCGGGTGAGGATGCTAATAAGCATATCGACAAGTTTGTGATTGTCAGCCAAAGCATGAAACAAAATGGAGCCACTCTTAACATCATACGCCTATATCTCTTTCCCGATTCTTTGACACACCATGCCACGGCTTGGTTTGATCGTCTTCCCAAAAATTCTATTCATACTTTTAAGAAATTAGTGACCAAATTTCTGTCTAAGTATTTTCCTCCGTCTATGGTCACTAAGCTCCGAAATGAGATCAGTAATTTTTGATAGCTTCCCGATGAGTCTCTTTTTGAAGCTTGGGAATGCTATAAGCTTGCTATTGACCGGTGTCCAAATCACAATATGATTCTTGTCACTTAGATTGATACTTTTTATAATGGTTTGACTTTGAGACACCAGGATACGATTAATGCTGCAGCAGGTGGGACCTTCATGAAAAGGCGACCCGAGGAGTGTTTAGAGATCATTGAAAACATGACCGCCCATCATAATGATTGGGATACTTCTGCTTCAAGAGGCGAGTCATCAGGCTCTAACACCGCAGCCTCTGTTGATACGAAATTACTCCTTCAAAAACTTAAAGAAATGAACCAAATTTTTTTGAAAAATCAGTCTAGTCAGCAAATTCATGCTATTACTCTGACGTGTGAGACTTGTGATGGTCCTCACTATTACTATGAGTGTTCAGCCGCCGATGGCTACACTCGAGAGAACATTTATGCTGCTGGGAATAATCAATACCAACAAGGAGATCGCAATCTCCTCAACTATCGTTCCAATAATTATCTCGGACCACCCGGTTTCAATGTTCCTAATCAAAATGTTTAAAATAATCAGAGTAGAGCCAATCAAAATCAAGGGTTTAATCAGAACAGGGGGCAAAATATGAATCAAGGAAATAATAATTATCAAGGCCCAAATATGTATAATCAACCTCAAACTAGACCTTCAAATGATTTTTTACAATATATTAAGACTAATGAGGCTATCATGAAAGCTAATGAGCAGAGATTGAATCAAATGCAAACTCAAATGAATTCAATGCAGAGTAACGTGCAAAATCAAATACAAATGAATAACACTCACTTATTGACTTAGATTTAAAAAAAATAATGAACGACCTCAAGGTGCTCTTCCAAGTAATACCGTTCCTAACCCACGTGAGCAAATTAATTCCATTACCACTCGGAGTGGTAAAGCTAATGATGGACCCTCGATTCCTCCACTCGTTTCTACTTCTTCTTCTCCTCCGGTGGTGGAACGAGACCCGGAGACGTCAACGGACAAGGTGCATATCTCAAGTTCAGGAAGTACCACACACGTCCCACCTCTGGAAAGTCATGCTCCTATATTTGATGAGAATTCAAAAACCAAAGGCTAAAAAGGTTAATAATGATGAAAGCCAAGAGCCTAACCCTTGTCGGCCTAGAATTCCTTATCTTGCAAGGCTTTATGTAAAGGCTAGTGATAGATCCGATGCTCAAATGAGTAGGTTTGTAAAAATGTTTAAACAACTTCTCTTAGACATCGGATTATCATATGCTCTTATTGAAATGCCTAAATTCAACAAATGGTTAATTGCTTTATTGAAAAATAAAGAGAGATTAGAATAAATAGCCAATACTCCTGTGAACGCTGAATGTTCTGCTATTATTCTTAACAAGGTTCCTAAGAAACTCAGGGATCTCGGCAAGTTTCTTATACCTTGTTCTCTACAAGATCTTCAGGTGTGCAATTCATTAGCCAATTCTGGAGCTAGCATAAACCTCTTGCTCTTTCTATCTATGAGCAACTTGGGCTTGGAGCTTTGAAGCCCACCCGTATGTCACTCGAGCTTACAAACCGATCCGTTACATATCCAACTGGCATAGCCGAGGATGTCATGGTTAGAGTTGATAAATTTAATTTTCTCGCTGATTTCATTGTGGTTGATTTTGAGCCAGACCCGAGAGTGCCTATTATTTTAGGGAGACCTTTCTTGCGCACTCCAAAAGGTCTCGTAGATCTGTATGAGGAAAAATTAACCTTAAGAGTCGAAAATGAAGAAATTATCTTCTATGCTGATAATTATTTGAAAAACAAGAATAAGCAATATGCTCACTCCATTACTATCATTGATTTTTCAAAAGATAAGCCGATTAGTGACAGTACCACTATTCATTCTGATACCTTTCTTCCTAGTTCTCCTCCGGTGGAGACTAGTGATTCTTCTATAGATAAGTTCGTCGATGAACTTACTCTTCTTGATTCTTTCCCTCCGAATTTTGAGGATGGCCCCGTCTTTGAGCGGTTTACTTTTGAACTATCTCCTACAAAAGACTTTTCTTCCGTAATCATTGATAACCCCGTGCTCAAGAGGTTCACTTTTAAACCTACTCCCGTTAATCCATCTCCACCGGGAGATGTCGATGATGACTACCAACTTGATGATAAACCCGTCTACGAACAATTCACCTTTGAGCTAGATCCTTTTATGGACTTCTTTATGATCATTCATGATCCCCAGTTTGAACGATTTACTTTTGATCTTTCTCTCTTCGACTCGGTGACTCCTTCTTAGGATATCATACCTCTTTCTCCCACCCTTTGCTATCAATCCAGTATGCGAGAAGTTCACCAATGAACTTGCTCATCCCTACCCATTTCCACCAGGAAATGAGGATGTTTGTTTTGATCCAGGAGCCGTTTGTGATAAAATTGAGTTTTTGTTGTACCGTGATCCATCTTCTCCTCCGTTGACTATTGATTCCATTCTCGAGGGGTTCACCGATGAACCACCTCTCGGAGAGAATGATGATGATGATGATGATGATTTGTTTGATTTGAGTACTGGAAATGATGAATGGAGAAAACTGTTGTACGATGTTCCATTTGATAATGATAAAAGCTTTGATATGACTACCTTTATGGATGATGTTTTTCCCACTCCGTCATTGACTTATGACTTGAGTTTTTATGGAGTGTCCTCGGGGGATGATACCTTGCTATCCTTTCCTTTTATCCTCGAGGACAAGTTATTCGACCCAGGGATACATGAACATGGGAAATCTCAAACTTTCATTGATGCAATAAATGAAAGAATCTTTTATCTGACTATTGTGAACTTGCTATTTGAGGATCACCATTATATTTCTCTCCTATTTTTTCATGGTCCCCTTTTTCTCTTAAATATTTGTGTAGAATCTTCTTCTCCTCTATCCTCCGATAATGAGGATACTATCTTTGATCCCGGCATCATAGCCTCTACTAGAATTTATTCCTTTATTCCGGGATCATCTCATCGGGGTGGAACTTTCATCTATCTTCTCCTGGATTTCTTTTAATGAAAGTCCAATGATGATTGTTTCTTCCATATGCTTCCCCATGGACCACTGAATTCGGGGTCGAGTCAGGTTCATGAATCGGTTAACAAAAATAACTGCTTCTTGGGAGGCAACCCGTGTTTTCTATCTTCTTTCTATTTTCTAATAAGTGTGACTGTGTAGGAGGCTTGCCTCTTCCATTTCTCATGTTTTGTGGTGGTTTTATTTGTTCCAAGATTGCCCTAAATCATGAAGACTCTTGTGCTCGTGGTATTTCTCCATCGTTCACTCAGTCTTTGATCTTTTGCATGCTTATATATGGGAATCCTATATCCATGATCTTATTTGACTAACGTTTATCTATATGCTTGATTAATAAATGGCTTAGGATTTGCGTTAGAGACCTCCTTATGCTTGAATTTTGCAATGGTCTCTTTGGTTTTAAGTGTGGGGGTGGCATCCCACATTTTTAAACATTGAGGACAATGTTTAGTTCTAGTGGGGGGGTATCTTTCGATTTGATCATACCTGTATTTGCTTGTGTCTTCACGTAATTACGTTTTGTCACAAAAATATATATTTTTATGCCAAATTTAAAAAAAATCAAAAATATAATAAGTGTTTTGACCATAAATGTTTGACTTTCCTATTGGTGAGAACGAGAATAAATTTTGACTTGACCGAGTTTTATGCTCTAGCTTACCCCTTAACGTATATAGATTAAAAGCTTTTGCAAGTCAAGTAGAAAAGAGACTTTAAAATGTGAATTCTAACTTGAAAAGGCTAAGAATTTAAAAGTTTCTCTAATTGACTTTAAAATTTCTGCAAGGCTTGATTTATTAGGCTAAGCATTTGCAAGACTCAAAATTTTTGCAAAGGATGAAAAATGATAGAGTTGGATATAAGTTAGATGTTAAACATAGAGTAGTTGGTTCACTTTAAGGCTCATAAAGATTAATTGTGGCTTTTTACTCCCATTAGCTTGTATCACTTATATATAATAATTGTTAATAAATAAAGTTGTACGGTTATCCCAATTCTTAGTTTCTTATCCCTTCTTTGAAGATTCCTTGTGATTAAATTAAAGTACACATCGAGGTTTTGTCAGTGTCGTGAAGTAGTAGACTACCGGTTTGGACGGCTCGCGACCGTTGTGCCAGAAGAGGAAAGACTACGAGATTCAAAATTTGGCTTAATAATAATAATAATGTTGCGTATAATAATCCAAGACCGAAAAAAGTTTACTGATTCTTGACGGTTCGCTGCCGTTGTTTTCGTCTTCTAAATAAGGTCGAGGAATTTCCAAAGTCATAATAAAATTACCGCATCTGTCGGCTCACTACCATTGTTCAGGAAGTATAAAAGACTGAGGACTAATAAGTTAATGTTGCTTAATAATAAAAAGCTAAATTTCAGTCCGAGAGTATCTTAGACTTCCGCTTCTGGACTCGTAGTTGAGTTGTCGAGGTCGTCAACGATGAGATACTCTTAAAATCGTGTCGAATTAGAACCTTAATGTGGACTTTATTTTGATGACATCGGTTTTCAAGGAAAGGATTTGAAACTAATTATTGTTTTAACCGGACCTCTTTATTTTAGGAATTTAATTTATCGCAATAAGAAAAATTGCTACGGCATTTTGTAAAAATAAATCTTGTAGTGGAAAATAGGAATAAGGGAGTGAAAAGTATTACACAATTTGTATTTACGAGTAGTGTTAGCATCTAATCTTATATTTAGCTGTGATTTTGTTTTAAGCTTGGTTTGGGGAAAGTGAAAATCAGGGACGATGAATTTATCTTTTTTAGAACACCCATAATGTGTGTTTCTTGTTCGATGATCCTAATAATTAGTATCGAATAATGAAAGTCAAAACATGATGGGTCACTCGGAAATAAAGTCTAATGAAATGTAAAAAGGCAAACGAAACGTAAACTAATGATTTTCTAAATTCCCCTAGATGAACACTTAGCTACTTTTCGAGGTAATTAGTCTAGGGAGTCAAAATTCTTATTTTCTAGCGTGTATGTTTAACATTATGTGAGGACATGGCAAATAGCTTAGTGTAGGGGATTTTTGATGTGTGCTTATTCACACATCACTTTTCATCTTAAAAACGAGTTAAAAAGACTAAAAACGATTGAAAAGCACTTTGTATACGCATATTTTATGTTTGATGTCTTGCAGGTAACGGATATTACAAAAAGGAGAAAAAAACAGACCTGAAAACCATCCACGTGCACAAGAATGGAACGAGCGCACAAAATCGAAGCCAAAACTCTAATTATCCTTATTGGGCCAGCCCGGGATCCCTCTTTATTAGGTCGGACCTAGCCAATTAACCTTACCTATATTCCATATCCTCTAAATTCAAACCAGCCCAATCCTATACCCATTTAACGCAATACTAAGCCCAAGTGTCCCATTTAAGACCAAAAATATAAATACCCAAAGATAATGTACGTTTATCCTTATCTACGAGCTTCACAGAAGAATTCTCAACGAGTTTCACAGAGAAAATAAGGGAATGAAGGGAAATTAAATTCTATTTAGCATGATCCCTTCCAACTCAACTTGGACACGTGTGTTTCTCTCTCTGCCAAACAGTCCACCCTGGCAATCCTAAGTATTTTCATTGGATGATGAGACGTAGAAGGTGATCTAAGAGCTTAAATCGATTAGATTGGATTCGGTTATGATCGTAGGGTGACAAGGGATGGATTGGTGCTTTGGATTCGGCCTAGAACCTTCCGCATACCCCTATAAAGTCACACCAGCTCATAATGAAGAAGATATCTAATCTTGTAGCAACTTTTATTTTCTGTTTTAGGAGTAGCTTATTTAGTTTTAGCTTATTTTATTTAGATTATTGTACTTTAATATCAAGTTTAATGTAATATAGTTTTCAAATTAATAAAAGTTGCTTCTTAAATTTCTGTTGTTCTTTAAATTCATGTTGAATTATGCATTTAAATCCTAAATAAGCTAATCTTAAAGCTAGAATAAGCTCTTATTTACATTTAAAAGTTTCTGTTATTCAGCTAAGCTCCTAAAAGCTTAACTGAATAAGCTTGGTTATTAAAGTATTATTGTGCTTAAAGAAGGATAAGCTAGACAAGGAAGAGCTTATGGGGTAAATAGTAGTGCTTATTGTGATAAGCTGGGTAGGTTAGAGCTTTAGGGAAGCTGAATAAGCTTATTTAAGTCCCTGTTTGAGCAAGGGACAAGGTACCATCCCTTTATTCTCTTTTCAACTTATTTCTGTTTTCTTTGGCTTGTTACTCTTGTTTCATAGATTAGTTTTGTTTTGTAAGTGCTTATTGAGTAGTGTTGGTTGTGCTTGTCATTATTTGTGCTCTTCTAGCTTATTGTTACTTTTAGAATTTATCTATTCTTAGTTTTGAATTTTCTAGCTTATTCACTAATTAGTTGTAGCTTAAATATAGATATTAGCTTATTCTGCCTAGTAGCTTATCTGAATTGCATTCTAAATGTTCAATCTGTGATAAGGTGTCATATCTTTTAAATATCTGTTCTCATAACTAGGTGAATAAATTCTCTGTTCTGCATTGATAGTAAACATAATTAATCTATCTTAGTTCCTAATCTTCTGGTCAAGCTTATTTTAAGATCTGTCATAGCTTAAAAATGAGTTCTGAGTTTTTAAGGGGTGTTTGGATCTAGGTTTTATAAAACTATCAAAGTTGGATTTTAAGCTTCCTAGGTCTTAAGTTGTTACAATAAGCCGGTTTAAAAGTTTTAAATAAGCAAACAAAAAAGTTTGTTTCAGATTTTGAAAAAGTGGTAAGGAGAAATAGCTTTTTCGTGATTCTGTCATAGTTTGCATAAGAAGTTTGTGTCATTTCTAGTATTGCTGTTCTAAGTGCTTAAACAACTTATTTTGTTAAAGAGCTTGGTGTTTTCAAGCTTGGTTCAGCTTATTGAGGTCCTTAACTCAATCTGTTTTGAGTTGTAAACTTTTCAAAACTGCTTTCCACCATAAAAATAAGCTTAGATCTGTTAGCATAGGTTCACAATCTGTTTTCATTTGCTCATTTCTGGTTTATTAAGAGTTTGTTTGAGCTTATTAGCTGTTGCTTCTGCTTATTAGAGTAGTGCTTAATTCTGTTTTAGTTTTGGCTTTTCATTTTAGCTTATCACTTCTTAGAAAGCAGCTAGGCTAAAATCTGTTAAGATAAGGCTAAAACAAGTCTGTTTTGAATCTGTTCTGATTTGCTTATTCTTCTGCTTATTTGGAGTTCATTTTTGCTTATTAGCTTTTTGCAATTGCTTATTTGTTCTTAGTTTTAACTGTTTTATAAAAAAAAATAAAAAAAAAATATTTAAAAAAAAAAGACAGTCACAGGGTCGAACCTGTGACCCCCCCCCCCCTCTCCACCCACAAGTCATGACCAATATACTACAATAGCTCATCCATCTGTATTTGTTTTCCATATTTATTTATATATAGTTTGTTTTAGCTTATTTCTAGTAATCTGCTTATTGTAGCTTATTAGTAGCTTATTTCTTTTAGCTTTTTACTTGTAAACCCTCAGATTTAGTTTTAGTAATTTTTCAAAATTATCAAAAAATATTTTGTTAGTATTTAGTATTTTTTAAAATTAAAAATTACGTTTTAAGCATTAGTTTACATTCATTTAAAAATAGTTTTAAAAAATTTCTTTTTCAAAAAAATTTAGTTTTATAAAAGCAAGTTTTACTTAAATTTAATTTCAGAAAAAGTTTTTAAAATTTCAAAATAGTCTATTTTATTTTTAATAAGATTTAGTTTAGTTTAAAAATAGTTTAATTGATTAAATGTTTTATTAATTGTTGTATTTTTTTCGATTACCTTGTAATTCTAGTTTAATTGCCTTTATTTGCATTCCCCTTGCGTTTTAGGTTTAGAACTCTCAAAATTTTAAAAATCCCCGTTATTTGAGCCGTTAACACGATTTTGACGGATAAATCAAATTTGACCCTCGCCCGTGGAAATACGACACGACTATCTGCTACGACTATATCAATGAGGTGTCATTTTATACGTATTTTCGGGGTCCTTTAACCCCCATATATGCCCCCAATGTACCTTAAAACTCCCTAAATCCTTTCTTTTTGTGATTTTAGCAATTTGGAAGCACTTAGAGCAAATACAGATGTTTTGGAAGCTTTTCGGGGCATTTTAGAATATTTGGATGAAGTTTGGATGGAGCCGGGACATGAAGACACATCAAGACCAGCTAAATAGTAGTCATAGACGCCGTCTAGAAAAGCCCATATTCCATCTGGATTCTGAAGAAGATGCCGCACAAGAAAATGCTAACGCCGTCTGGATTATGTCGGCCAAGAAACCCTAAGAAGATTCGACGGCCAGACGTCGTCTAGGGCCTGATGTCTATATATCCTAGAACCCTAATAAATCCGTTGTGTACCAAGGTTTATTCAATCTGTCTTTCATTATGTCTATGTTTTGTTTGATTGATTGTTCTTGTGCTTCTCTTGCTATGTCCGACTAATTTAATCAGTGTTTATCTATGATTGTATGAAACTTATGATGTGAGTCTTGTTTGATTGTTGTTTCTTTTTTTATTTTGTGCACGTTACGCTCTAGAAAACCAGATTAGATCTTCATATCTTAACTGTTGATATGTCTAGGGAAACGTGAGTGATATATGATGCCTCACCCATGATCCTATGCTATCTGACCATATTTGGGCTCAGTCTTGACCGTAGTGTAGCTCTCTGGTTCGATTAGGTGGATACATTTAAGTATTTGTTAATGTACATGTGTAGGAGTATTATCTAGTAAATGTCCTCATACCACTATGTTAGGTTTTATGAATCATATGTAGACGGTTATAGGGGTGTGTGTGTTCTCGATTAGGTCTAGTAAATGTCTCCATACCACTATGATAGATTTGATTATTTGCATATGACGTATAATTAATATAAACGGAAACACTTACATATTTAATCAACAAGGTGTGGCAGGCAACAAGAAAACAAGATGATCATTGTAGAGAGTAGTGCATGATTAGGTAGACATGCTTCACTCATCATACGCGTCTCCAAGTAGTTTAAATATTAGTTTAATTTAGTTTTAGTTAATCAAACCACCTCATATCATTTAATTTTACTTGCTTTTATAAAAACATAAAAACACAAAAAGAATCCTCCTTCCCACCTCTAGACCTTTGTACGTGTGTCACGGATCTCCCACACTATTCCCCTAGAGAATGATAACAACCCCGAGTCCTTACCTATACTACACTGCAACGATCAGGTACACTGCCTGCGAGTTGTAAAACTTCGGTGTTGCAACCCCGCACATCAGATATTTATACGGCTAGAAGTACGTGAGCTTACACACACTCAAACATTTAGATTGTCCTTTATTATTATATACAATAATATATGAGTATATTTATTGCGTATACTTAATTTGCCAGAAATGAATACTTAACGGTAGTTAGTCAAAAGTTAAAAGGTTTAACTAGAAACTAACTACCAAGACTTGGAGACTTCAAGGTAATAAATGTAATTACCTTAAAATCGTCTAGAAGTCAAGAAGTCAACACCAAGGGATAACCCTTGGTGTGTTCGGCCGAATATACCCCAAAATGGGAGAGGATTTGTTTTGTTGTTAATAAGGACTAGAAGGAATACTTATCTCTTAAGGCTTTTAGCCCTATATAAGGGAAAGCCTAAGTCTTTCATTCTTGTGATTTACTAAACCTAAAAACAACAAAACTCTCTCTCTTTTGTAGGTATAGCCGAATTCCAAGAAGCAAAAAAACAAGGTGGTTTTGTTTCTTGATCAAGTATTCACAAGTTCTTGGTGAGATCTAGCAATCAAGGGTGATTGGTAAAGGTGTTGTGTAGATACACTTAGAGGGATCATATCTTTGATCCTCAAGGTTTTGGTGTTCTTGAATCTCACGTGTAAGGGTACACGTCTCCCTAAGTGTTTTTGTTTGATCTACTCCTTGATTGAGTTCAAGAGGTATGTCTTCTTATTTACTATTTATGTTAATTATTGATGCATATGTAATCCTACTTCCGCTGCGTCCTCTTGATGTAGATGATTAATAATATGTTATATAGTCATTAATTCTAACACGCCACGCCTTCAATCTTTTAGAGACATGCGTCAAATCATAAAGGATGTAGTTGTCTTGAATTAAACACCAACAAAATAATCATATCTCGTCATGTTACGTTTGATGAAACCATTTTTTCATATGGAAATCTCCCCCCATCATCGGCACCTACCTACAACTTTTTAGATGATTCACCCGATATACCCACTCAACCAATCCGGCCTGTTAATGTTCATGAAACTCGTTCACTTAATTTACCAAATGTCACTCCACCTTTAACCCCACGCGATTCACCTGCTAATTCGGCCCAACAAGACTCTCTAGCCCAAACCACTTCCCACTCTCCCTACGTGGCCCAAAACACTATCTCAGCCCAACAACCACTTAACACGGCCCACCCAAAAAATGCTTTGCCTATCGAACCCCTTAACACGACCCAAAATGGTAGCTCACCATTTATTATTCCCGATCCACCCCAAAACCCGAATCCTATATCGGTTCATCATTGGTTACACGTTATCGTGTCAGGACTAATCGTCCTACTCAGCATCTCAATTTTATGTGTCTTCGGTTTCACCTTTACTAAAATCTTATCGTGATGCTTTTAATGATCTAAACTGGCAAAATGTAATGCGTGATGAATATAATGCGCTTCTTTAAAACAACACTTGGATTCTTGTGCTTCGACCTATGGTCACCAATATTTTTGTTGTATGTGGCTTTTTCGCCATAAGTATTTGGCGGATGGCACGCTTAGTCGCTACAAGGCTCGTCTTGTGGCGAGTGGTAGTACACAGGTATAGGGGATTAATGTTGATGAGACTTTTAGTCCGGTTGTGAAGTCGGGCATTATTCAGAATGTCCTTAGTTTGGATGCTTCTTGAAATTGGCCGATTCATCAGCTTGATGTCAAGAATGCATTTTTACATGGAGATTTATCTGAGATAGTTTATAAGCATCAGCCGTCAGGGTTTCGAGATTCTGCACATCCTGATTATGTGTGTTTATTACAACGGTCTCTCTATGGGCTCAAGCATGTCCCTCGAGCTTGGTTTCAATGATATGCATCTTATATTACTCGTGTTTGGTTTCATCATAGTCGTTGCGACTCATCGTTATTTATATACAGATAGGGGTTAGATGCTGCTTATTTATTATTATATGTTGATGATATTGTACTCACATCTTGTTTTGAGACTTTTCTATAGCGCATTATTGCTTCTCTAAATCAGGAGTTTGCTATACAGATCTGGGTGCTATAAATTACTTTTTGTGTATATCTGTTACACGGGATTCATTCGAGATGTTTTTATCTCAGAGGAAGTATGCTATTGAGATTCATGAGACGGCATATATGGTTAATTGTAACCCCAGTCGGAGTACTGTTGATACCGAGTCTAAGTTGGGTAATGATGGTGATCTAGTAGATGATTCGACTTTATATAGGAGTCTTACAAGTTCCCTTCAGTACCTTACGTTCACTAGACCGGATATTTCGTATGCAGTACAACAGGTTTGTCTATATATTCATGATCATCGGGAGTCTCATTTCTCGGCTCTTAAACGGATCTTGAGTTATGTTTAGGGTACTTTGGAGTATGGGCTACAACTTTTTGTCTCTTCTACTACATCCTTAGTTGCTTATTCAGATGTTGATTGGGTCAGTTGTCCCACTTCTGGTTACTGTGTATTTCTTGGCAACAACTTACTCTCATGGTCCTTTAAGCTGCTTTCTCGTTCTAGTGTAGAGGCAGAGTATCGTGGTGTTGCCAATGTTGTTGCTGAAACTTGTTGGTTGAGGAATTTATTACGAGAGTTGCACACACCTTTATCTTCCGCTACGCTCGTCTACTGTGATAATGTGAGTGCAGTGTATTTATTCTGTAATCCGGTTTAGCATCGGCGTACGAAACACATTGAGATTGATATTCATTTTGTTCGTGATTTGGTCACTGCTGCCAGGTTCGCGTTCTCCATGTTCTTTCTCGTTATCAGTATGCGGATATTTTTACCAAATGATTGCATACCACATTGTTTGAAGAATTTCACATCAGTTTGAGCGTCTAGTGTCCTCCCGCTCCAACTGCGGGGGAAGTTAGCTCGTGTTTTAGATAGCCCATTGTATTATTATGTATTGGGCTCTATTCTGAGTCTAAAATATTCTTGTACATCTTTATATTGTATTCGGTTGCTGAGATTATGGAACATAAGATTTATCACATTCCTACAAGTCGATTGGATGTGAACTTTATCTTTGACGCACAGCACAAGCTCACTTGGGCATCAAAGGCGGTTCAGTTGCTTCAACCCGTGGCCTAATCAGTTTTGATGTTGTCCTATTTATTATGCTCACCAGCTCTATTTCTACCGAAATTATATCATGAAGTGGTCGACTACTAATAGTCTCGACTCTAATAATAAATTTTGCATCATTAAGTTCTGAGAAAGATGATCTCGTATTAGCTCACATAAGATATACACATCAATGATAACTTAGAGATGCATATATTGATAACTTAAGCACAATCTAGTCATTTTTCTTCTATCGGATTCCTTATCAACTTAAAATAAATCGACGTGCCATACTTGGCCACCCACATATCTCCGCCCCTGGATACAAACATGCTGCTTAAAAGGTGCATTTGAAAATCGACACATAGGTTAAACATGTAAGTTTCAAAATCAATATTTTATTTGCAATAATTACAACTGGTCATACACGTACTAATATAAGACCCAAAAATAAACTTTTGTAAGTACATCACCGAATCCAATATTGTATTAACATGTAAAGTGTTGGAAAATATTGGTCAAATTGTTGGTTTGAATGACAATATCAAATATACTAATGGGGTATTAGAGCAAGATTAATGTATGGTCATATGTAACGGCAAATTAATTCTTTGTTCATTACCCATTAGTAGGATTAATTGTGTTAATTAATTCGACCATTTTTCCTTTGCCTCCTCTCCTTATAAATTGAGAGCTCTTTCTCATTCTAACACACTAAGAAACACAACACATTCCTCTCCATTTGTTTTTCGTTTATCTTGACTCTTCATGTATCCGTTCGTAATTGAGGGAAGACACATATCGGTTCGCCTTGATAACTCGTTTGTCCTAACGGGATTATCCGTTGTTGTTGTATCCTGGGAGATAGACGTCCATGATTCTCAAGCACCGTGGAGAGGACGGATCTGTCTTAAGAAAACTGTGAGCATCACAAGCCTCAACATTTTCCTTGTTTGTGTTTTCGAGTCTTCACATTCAAAATATATACGATATCATTCTCTACACTTTATGGTCTTATGCAGAGCCGTCTCTGCGTCTTCGGTGGCCCTAGGCAATAACAATAAAGGGGCCTTATTACACTTATAAATTAAAAAGAAATTTCACACAAGCTTAAATTATATTGGTCATATAGGTATAATATTATAAGTATTTATATGCAAAACTAATAAAAATGTGGCCCCTTAAAAGTGGAGGCCCTATGCGACGGCACCTATTGCACACCCATCCGAGACCCCTCTGGTCTTATGTTATTATTTCTTTTGTCTCTCATAGGATACACGTTACATATATAAGAACAATCTTAAGACAGAGTTTTTCTAGTTTTGCCGCCTTTCTGTACATAGAAAGATTTAGCTCGTAATCTTTATCATAGCCTTTTTTTAAGAAAGTGTCGATCAAAGCACGACTCTCTTGTAGAATGTGATTACATTTCTCGTATGCTTTTCTAAGATCTTCTTTAGTTGTGCATGCATTATCAAATTGCAAGGCTAAATCCAGAATCGCTTTCTGATAAACCATATCTTCGTCAATTTGTTTTTGAACCAAAGCTTGGATTTCATCGTCGCTATGTGGTATCGAACAAGCCATTTAAAAAAGATAATGAAAGTGTATAAAATGTATGTGTTTTGTGATTAAAAATGATATAAAAAGTGAGATTTTATAGTGAATGAGGGATTGTTTATTTTTTTTTAAATAAAAATATGAAAGAAATAGTTAATTTTTTTTAATACGAAATCTTCCTCCAATTGTAAGGTTTGCAAAGGTTGGGGGTAACCAGGTCTTGCTTTGATCGGCGTAGTGGGGTGACCAGATCCCTTTTATTGCCACATGGGACGACCGACCGTAAAAGGTCATCCCATTACGTTTAAGTGTTGGAAAATATTGGTCAAATTGTTGGTTTGAAAGACAATATCAAATATACTAATGGGGTGGCTAAACGTAGTGGTGACCGCAGAGGACACCGTCACGTCAGCGCCAACTCAGATTTCTCTCTCCTAGATCACACAGTGACCAAACACCCGTAGTGGTGACCGAACAGGCGACCGAACAAAATTTTTTTAAAAAAAAAACATTACATTAATAATTAAACATTACATACTAAAATACGGAAATAAAAATACACGAAAGAAAAGACGGAAAAAAAATTACGGAAGATAAAAAATTACAGTAAATTAGTTTGCATTTGTTCGATGTCAAATGTGTTCCACTAGATCGGCTTTAAGATTAAGATGAGTTTCTTCGTCGTGTATTTCTCTGATAACTCGTAGCCTATCTTGTGCCGATCTTACGGGATCATCTTCACGATGTTGTTCCTCCGGATAAAAGTCGGGAGAGATTGCCTTTCCTTTTTCTTTGCGAATCATATTATGTAATATGATGCAAGTGTACATCAAATGCGTAATCCTTTTAAGACTCCTAGACCGTGCAGAAGTTCTTACGATAGCCCATTTTCGTCTAGAGAATCTGGAATAGCAGTGTATGCTAGCTAGCGAATCGCGGAGGTACACTTCACTAAAGAAGAGATGCTAGCTTTTCCAACAGCATCACACCCTTCTTGAAAATAAGGGCAGTTAGCAGACAAATCTCGAACAATGCGGGTGAACAGCGATCGGTTCATTCGGAATCGTTTACGAAATAAATAGGCGTTGTAAAATGGTTTTTTAGCAAAGTAAGCTAGCACTAGACGGTCATGAGCACCGTAACGATCTCTAGGCATATAGCTTCGTTGGTATTTTTGGATTGTAGGAGTAGATGCTTGAATAACCAAAGCAGCGTCTATTAAAAAACCGGAGAGTAAACTATTCACTTCCGTTTCATCATCCGTATCATCGAAAAATAAACACTCGGAATTAATTTGAGACATATTGTTTGTAATGTGTGTTTTTGATAAAAAGTGTATATTTGTGTGAAAATAAGAAAGAAGATGTTGGGTTTTATAGAAAATAAAGGGATAATTTTTTTTAATAGGAAACGGCTTTATTTACTCGGTCTTCTACACGACCCAAACAATTGCAAAGGTTGGGGGGGGACTAGTCTAGTTCGGTCGAGGTAATGGGACGACCGACCTTAGTTGCTTCCACATGGGATGACCGACCTTAGTTGCTTCCACATGGGACGACCGACCGAAGGTCGACCTTACCATTACATTAGAGCAAGATTAATGTATGGTCATATGTAACGGCAAATTAATTCTTTGTTCATTACCCATTAGTAGGATTAATTGTGTTAATTAATTCGACCGTTTTTCCTTTGCCTATTCTCCTTATAAATTGAGAGCTCTTTCTCATTCTAACACACTAAGAAACACAACACATTCCTCTCCGTTTGTTTTTCGTTTATCTTGACTCTTCATGTATCCGTTCGTAATTGATGGAAGACACGTATTGGTTCGCCTTGATAACTCGTTTGTGCTAACGGGATTATCCGTTGTTGTTGTATCCTGGGAGATAGACGTCCATGATTCTCAAGCACCGCGGAGAGGACGGATATGTCTTAAGAAAACTGTGAGCATTATAGGCCTTAACATTTTCCTTGTTTGTGTTTTCGAGTCTTCACATTCAAAATATATACGATATCATTCTCTACACTTTATGGTCTTATGTTATTATTTCTTTTGTCTCTCATAGCATACACCTTACATATCTAACAATCTTAAGCCAGAGTTTTTGTGTGTCGCTCGCTGTTAATAGAGGCGCTTGTTTTTATAGAAATAACAAAATATGGTTGATATCTCTTAAAAAAACGTTTCTACAATAATAAACGACTTTATTATTGTTTCTATGAGTTGTATTTATTTGCTTTCGAATATTAGAATCCATGTTAGTAATACATATGTTTTTATTAATTATGTGATCACTCCTTTGGCTACATAGGTCGCTTACTTAAATCAATGTGGTTCTTAAAATTTGTGTAAAAGAAACAATGATGAAAGTACTACATGGAAAGGTTTTGAAATGTTAATGACGTACGTGTGTAGTAGTATGAACTAAGCTGTTGGAATTTATGTTGGGAATAGAACATGTAAATTTTATATGATTGAACGAAAAGGCTCATAGTCAGTTTGTTTGATTGATTGAAGAGATATATGCCCACAATGAGATTTAAATAAAGGGTACTATTATTGGTACCCCTGGCCCACAAAAAAGTACCAAAAAGGTACTTTTGATTCCTTTTATACCTTCTTTTTACAGTGCAACGCAGTTTTTTATCAGTTTCTGTTCCGTAAATTTTGACAGTTTCATACTTTTGACCTGTTAAACTTTATATTTTTCGTTCCGTTTTTTCCGTATCACAGTTTTATAATATATACAAAATTATAAAAATAAAAAATAATAAAAAAAGGAGAAAAACCAAAGGGGGTACAAACGGCTTTTCAGGGGGGTACAAATAACATGAGCCTTAAATAATTTGTCTTTGAAACTCTATTAGATCTGATAAGTAATGAAAAGATAGGCCCCCAATGATATTTAATTGATTTGTCTTTGAAACTCTATTATATGATAAGGATTAGAATCCTCTAAAGTTGAGTCAAACATGATACATCATGTTCACCAATCACAAATAAGTTAATTGCATAAAACTTTTTCTTTTAATAAAGATCATGGGCTCACTTATTTATTTTCACTCACAATAAACTTAACATGATCAATCATGTTTGACCATAACTTTAGAGGATCTTTTTCCATTTGATAATTATTGTTATTGATTGGGTGATTGATGTTAATATGGAAATTAAAGTTTATCTTTTTGTTTGTCAAACTTATATTATTCGTTAAATCATCAAAGCTCTCCACTTATTTTTTACTCGTTCTTGTTGAATTTGAGTATACGTGTAATTTGGGCAAGCAGTTTTGTGATTGGTATGACACTTTTATTATGTAAAACATAAATGATCAACGTTTTCTTAACTTATTAAGATGGTATTGATTGAGTATTTGTTTTCATAAATCTTATTTAAAGATAAACAACATACTGGGCGTTACGTTTTGTGGCATCGAAAGTCTATAAATCGTTACATTATAATGAAATAATAGAGTGCTAAAAAAAAGCATCTTGTTTGAAATTGTGTTGTGGTACTAGTTTGTGTAACAACAATAAACAACGATGGCTAGCTCAACCACACAAAAATAAAAAAGAGATTAAAAAAAATCCCCCCAATGATGCTACCTTTTCTGCTCGAAATGAATACAAGGGTCTCTATAAAATTAAATAATCAAATTGTTGTACCAATATAATCAATTTCGATACTTTGGGTCGTCTTTAAAAGTGTGTACGATTGTGATTTGGCTAATTGCACAACTGTTTTATAATCGAGGCTTCATAAATCAATTTTAGTATGTCATGATTCACGATATTAACTTTATCCAAATTATATACTATCAAGTAACAACCCTAAAGTTTTGGAATATATTACACAAGTCTGCATATATTAAAATATTATTTATTTATGATATAAATCGAGTTGTTCGCGCATTTAAACGAAAACATTTTTCCTCAAATACAAATTCTATCGTTTTTTATGGATCTCAAACCCTTATTGGTTCCGGATGCAGTTACGTAAAAGCCTTTGGTATGCATGTTTTAGTTTTATATGGCGCTATCTTGTGACATATTATGCTGTTTTTGTGTCTATATTTCTGAAGATTCTATGTTTCTTCTCATTTTTTCTTTTTCTTGGGGAGTCGTATTTTTAGTGTCCAATAAAATACACTTTGCCTTGAAAAAAAAAAAATACATAGCATGGCTATTCAAAGAGTTAATTGCTACTGAAAACGCCAAGGCAAATATATCGAACCATAGCTTATAGCGTAATGTCCAAAAGTGTGTATCAATATTGTCAATGTAATTTATGTAAGAATCCATTTTATATTTTTATTTCTTTTATCAGATTTAAGTCTTAATTACTTTTACACAACCTTAATAACCGATAATGCAAAATATCTTATGACAGGAAAATTGTCCTACAATGACACATAATAAAGTGTCGCTAAAAGACAAAAAAAAATATCATAAAAAGTATAACGATAATGAGAAAAGTTCATTTATTTAATCTAATGGTGGAGATTAACCTAAGATTTAATTTGATTAAACCTAATTCCCTCCAACTATATAAAGTTTTATTTTTTTTTATTTTCTCATTTGCCTCAAATTTCTCACACACTGCCTGTGTGTTTTCTCTCCCAATAAGTTCCCTCCAAAAATCAGTTACTTCACCATCATCATCTTCGAAACGACGCATCATCGTCTTCGAGCACCGTCTCCAGACGCACACAACCGCCACCACCGTCGTGCATCAGGAACTTGACATTTCCATGGCCTTTGCTTCGATCCACTTGGTGAAGTAATCCATGGCGACTATTAGGAACTTGACCTTTCCTGGTCCTTCCGGGAACGGACCAGCGATGTCAATACCCCATTTGTAGAACGGCCACGGGGCCGTGATGGGAGTTAGTGGTTGCTGAGGGTTTCTTGGCACGGGACGGTGTACCTGGCAATCCTTACACTTGCGTATCACATTTCGTGCATCCCGGTACATTGTTGGCCAGTAATATCCAGCCCTCATGGCCTTAGCCACCACGGACCGGGGTCCGGCATGCATGTTGCACGACCCTTCATGGATTTTCCTTATCACATAATCCGCTTGTAGCGGTCCGACGCACCTGAGCCATAGTGTTAAGAACGACCGTCTATAGAGGACTCAGTCAAATAGTTCATACTGTCGCGCCTTGTTGCGGAGTTTACTTGCTTCCTTTTTATCTTCCGGAAGGGTTCCATCGCTCAGGTATTCCATTATTGGCGTCATCCACGTTGGTCCTTCCTCTTCAACTACAGCCGCTATATCTTTCTATTGGATAGACTTCTCTTGAAGCACTTCAACCAGTACCTCTTTTGACAAGTGCACAAAACTGGTTGACGCGATCTTGCTGAGAGCATCTGCTTTTTTGTTTTGGCTCCTCGAAACTTGGTTAATCGAAAAATTTGCAAAGCCGCTGACCAGAGCTTTGACTTTCTCTAAGTACTTGACCATATTTTACTCGTTGGCGACGTACATCCCCTATACTTGATTTGCCACCAATTTAGAGTCGACACTCACCTGAACATTACGCACCCCCATTTGGGCCGCGATCCGTAGTCCTGTAATCAGAGCTTCGTACTCAGCTTCGTTGTTAGAAGCAGGAAACAGGAACCTTAACGCGTAAGTGAACTTCGTTCCTTCCGGGCTTGTCAGTATTAGGCCACCACCTGACCCATCGATGCATGATGATCCGTCCGTGAATAGGGTCCACGGCTCCTGTAGGATCTCGGCGGCAAACGTTCCCGGTGGGACTTCATCTGGTTTCTCCACTAAGAAATCCGCTAGGATCTGGCCCTTCAAGGATGTATGCGGTTGGTATGTAATGTTGTGTTCTCCCAGCAGGATACTCCATTTTTGTAACCGTCCTACTACGTCGGGACCCGACATGACTTGCTTGATGGGTTGATCCGTGATAACTACGATAGGGTGCGCTTGGAAGTATCTTCGCAACCTTTTAGCAGCGCAGACTAGTGCCAGAATTAGCTTCTCCATTGGTGTATAATTCAGCTCGGGTTTCTGCAGTGCGCGGCTTACGAAGTAGACTGGCGTCTGGACCTTATTCCTCTCTGTCATTAAGACGACGCTAATTGATCCATAGGAAGCAGATAAATACATGATCAGTTCCTCTTTTGGTTTTGGTGCTACTAGCATGGGTAACTCCGATAAGTGTTGCTTCAGTTGTTTGAAAGCTTGCTCTGCTTCAGGTGTCCATTGGAAGTCACTCTTCTTGATACAGTTCTTTAGTGTTTTGAAAAGCGGCAAGGATTTTTCTGCTGACTTAGAGAGGAATCTATTTAGGCTGGCCAGTTTTTCATTGAGGCTCTAGACTTCTTTAAATGTCCATGGGGACGGGAGTTGTATCACAGCTTCTGTCTTTTCTTGACACGGCCTAATTCCTTCCAAGCTAATCATATACCCCAAGAACATTCCTTCAGCTGCCCCGAACATACATTTTTTGGGATTAAGCTTCATATTTATATTTCGTAACATACGGAACGTTTCCTCTATACCCCTTAGTAGTTCTGCTTCCGTATGACTCTTGATCACCAAGTCATCGACATACACTTCT
>BQNB010072747.1:0-32333 GCA_026074375.1 Tanacetum coccineum
TAAGGCACAACTTTAGGCCTTAATTGACCAAGGAGTTGCTGCTGCAATGGCTGAAGCAGAAGCAAGTAGAATTAGGAATGGCTACAATAGTAATGGTTCAGGACCAAGGCCAACACAAACTCCTCGCGAATGCTCTTACTCTGAATTCTTAAAATGCAAACCTTTAGACTTCAAAGGTACTGAGGGAGTCATCGGACTCACTCGATGGTTTGAGAAAATAGAGTCTGTGTTTAGCATTAGCAATTGCACAGCATCTTGTCAAGTCAAATTTACGACTTGCACTCTACAAGACGATGCGCTTACATGGTGGAATGCCCATGTTAAGACCACTACTCCTGAAGCAGCTCATGCCATGCCATGGGAAACACTGAAGAAAATGATAACTGATAAATACTGCCCGAGGAGTGAGATCAAAAAGATTGAAACTGAGATGTGAAATCTTAAGGTTAAGGGCACCGATGTGGTGGCCTATAGTCGACGATTTTAGCAACTAGCTTTGATGTGTTCCAGGATGTTTCCAGAAGAGATAGACAAGATTGAAAAGTATATCGGTGGCTTGCCCGATATGATACATGGTAGTGTAAAGGCATCAAAGCCGAAAACCATGCATGAGGCTATCGAGTTTACAACTGAGTTGATGGATGAGAAGACCCATGCCTATGTTGAACGTCAGGCAGAAAGGAAAAGAAAGTATGATGATTTTTCCAAGAACAATCAAAACCAACAATAGTAGAATAAGAGGCAGAACACAAGCCAGGCCTACACTGCAGGTAATAGTGACAGGAAATCATACGCCGGGTCTAAACCTCTATGTTCCAAGTGTAATTACAACCATGAAGGTCCTTGTCCACCTAGGTGCAATAACTGCAAAAAGGTTGGCCATCTGGCCAAGGATTGTAGAAGCCGACCTGCAAATGCTAACAACAACAACCGCAACAACAACAATAATAATCAAAAGGGAAATGGTTGCTATGAGTGCGGAGCTCAAGGACATTTTAGAAGAAACTGCCCAAAACTGAAAAACAATGACCGTGGTAATCAAGCTGGGAATGACAGGGCTCCAGCGAAGGTGTATGTGGTTGGAAATGCGGGGGCAAACCCAGACAACGTCGTTGCGGGTACGTTCCTTCTAAACAACCGCTATGCTTATATCTTATTTGATACGGGTGCCGATAGGAGTTTTGTGTCTACTGCATTTAGCTCCCAAATTGACATCACGCCATCTACCCTAGATCACTATTATGATGTCGAACTAGCTGACAGGAGAATAATTAGGTTAAACACTATCCTTAGTGGTTGCACATTAAACTTCCTAAATCACCCATTCAAATTAACTTAATGCTGTAGAACTGGTAGTTTCGATGTATAATCGGTATGATTGGTTAGCGAAGTACCAAGCGGTCATTGTGTGGGCGAAAAAGGATTGTTCGCATCCCCTGGGAACTGAAACCTTAAATCATACACGGGTGATGGACAGTAACCAGGGAAGTGACAGATTAAACATCATTTCGTGCACTAAAATGCAGAAGTACATGCAAAAATGATTTCCTATCTTTTTGGCACATGTCACTGCAAAGGAGGTTGAAGACAGGTCGGAGAAGAAGCTACTTGAGGATGTGCCAATAGTTCAAGACTTTCCTGAAGTATTTCCTGAGGACTTGCTGGGTCTTCCTCCGACTCAAAAAGTGGAGTTTCAAATTGATTTGGTACCTGGTGCTGCACCTGTAGACGGGCTCCTATCGATTGGCGCCTTCCGAAATGAAAGAGTTATCGGAGAACTGAAAGAGCTCTAACAAAGGCTTTATTAGACCCAGTTCTCACCTGGGAGTCGGTCTTGTTAGTCAAGCAGCCGGATGTCATTCCGGATGTGCATGGGACTATCGGGGTTCAACAAACTAACAGTGATGAACCGTATCCACTCCCCAGACTTGGATGATTTATTTAATTCGCTTAAGGGTCGGAGTGTCTACTCGAGGAGACTAAGGTCAGGTATTGTAGCATCAAAGCCGAAAACCATGCAAGAGGCTGTTGAAATGGCCACTGAATTAATGGATAAGAAAGTCAGCACCATTGCTGAAAGACAGGCTGAGAACAAAAGGAAGTTTGAAAACACTTCCCGAAACAATCAAAACCAACAACAACAGAACAAGAGACAGAACACTGGCAGGGCCTATACTGCAGGGACTGGTGAAAAGAAGCCATACGGGGGATCTAAACCCCTATGCGCTAAATGCAACTATCACCACGACGGTCCGTGTGCTCCAAAATGCCACAAATGCAACAAAGTTGGCCATTTTGCTCGTGACTGTAGGAGTGCGGGAAATGCCAACAATGCTAACAATCAGAGGGGCACTGGGTCAGGCCAGAAACCTACTTGCTTCGAGTGTGGAGTTCAAGGACACTTCAAGAGGGAATGCCCAAAGCTGAAGAACAACAAAAACCGTGGAAATCAAGTTGGTAATGACAGGGCTCCAGCCAAAGTGTATGTGGTGGGACATGCAGGGACAAACCCAGATTCCAATATCGTGACGGGTACGTTCCTTCTCAACAACCGCTATGCTTCTATATTATTTGATACTGGTGCCGATAGGAGTTTTGTGTCTACTGCATTTAGTTCCCAAATGGATATCACGCCATCTACCTTAGATCACTATTATGATGTCGAACTAGCTGACGGGAGGATAATTGGGTTAAACACTATCCTTAGGGGTTGCACATTAAATCTCCTGAACCACCCATTCAACATAAATTTAATGCCCGTAGAACTTGGTAGTTTCGACGCTATAATTGGGATGGATTGGTTGGCAAAGTACCAAGCAATCATTGTGTGTGCCGAAAAGATCGTTCGTATCCCCTGGGGAAATGAAACATTAATTGTTCACGGTGACGAAAGCAACCAGGGACACGAGGCTCGTCTACACATTATCTCGTACTCTAAAATACAAGAATACATGCTAAAAGGATGTCCAGTCTTTTTGGCACATGTCACTACAAATGAGGTTGAAGACAAGTCGGAGAAGAAGCGACTTGAGGATGTACCAATAGTTCGAGATTTTCCTGAAGTCTTTCCTGAGGACTTGTCGGGTCTTCCTCCGACTCGACAAGTATAATTCTAAATCGATTTGGTACTTGGTGCAACACCCGTAGCTCGGGCGCCTTATCGATTAGCACCTTCAGAAATGAAAGAGTTTTCAGAGCAACTAAAAGAACTATTTGACAAAGGCTTTATAAGACCTAGTTCCTCACCCTGGGGAGCTCTGGTCTTGTTTGTCAAGAAGAAGGACGGATCATTCCGGATGTGCATTGATTACCGAGAATTGAATAAACTAACGGTGAAGAACCGTTATCCGCTCCCAAGAATTGATGATTTATTTGATCAGCTTCAAGGGTCGAGTGTCTACTCGAAGATCGACCTAAGGTCAGGTTATCACCAACTGAGGGTTCGAGAAGAAGACATTCCGAAAACCGCTTTCAGGACCCGTTATGGCCATTATGAATTTCAAGTTATGCCGTTTGGTTTGACAAACGCACCTGCCGTATTCATGGACCTTATGAATCGGGTGTGCAAACCATATTTGGATAAATTCGTAATTGTCTTTATTGATGATATTCTGATATATTCAAAGAACAAGCAAGAGCACGAAGAGCACCTTAAGCTAATCTTAGAATTGCTTAAGAAAGAGGAGTTGTATGCCAAGTTTTCCAAAAGTAAAGTTTGGATTCCTAAAGTACAGTTCCTAGGTCACGTGATTGATAATAAGGGTATTCACGTGGATCCCGCCAAGATCGAATCCATTAAAGATTGGGCATCTCCTAAGTTGTCAACGGAGATTCGTCAATTTTTAGGTCTTGCTGGGTATTATCGAAGATTCATTAAAGGGTTTTCAAAGATTGCCAAACCGATGACCAAGCTCACCCAGAAGAAGGTCCAGTTTGTTTGAGGTGATAAACAAGAAGCAGCTTTTCAACTGTTAAGGCAGAAGTTGTGCAGTGCACCAATCCTGGCCTTACCTGAGGGAAGCAAAGATTTTATCGCATACTGCGATGCTTCAAAGAAAGGTTTGGGCGCTGTGTTAATGCAAAGAGAAAAGGTGATTGCTTATGCATCACGCCAACTAAAGATTCATGAGAAGAATTATACGACTCATGATCTGGAACTTGGAGCAGTAGTGTTCGCTCTCAAGATTTGGAGGCACTACCTGTATGGAACCAAGTGCACGGTGTTCACTGATCATAAGAGCCTACAACACATTCTTAATCAGAAAGAGTTAAACATGAGGCAACGACGTTGGTTGGAGTTGCTCAGTGATTACGATTGTGAGATTCGATATCACCCAGGAAAGGCAAACGTTGTTGCTGATGCTCTAAGCAGGAAGGAGAGAGATCAACCATTAAGAGTTCGAGCCTTAGTCATGACTATTGGCTTGGATCTTCCCAAACAAATCTTGAATGCTCAGACTGAAGCACGAAAACCAGAGAACATCAAGAACGAAGATGTTGGAGGAATGTTGGTTGAAAACGCTAAAAATCCAGAGGCGATTAGGACGGAAAAGTTGGAACCCCGTGCGGATGGAACTCTATGCCTCAATGGCAGGAGTTGGCTACCCTGTTATGGCGATTTGCGGACTGTGATCATGCACGAGTCCCACAAATCAAAATACTCTATACATCCGGGTTCTGACAAGATGTACCAAGATATGAAGAAGCTATATTGGTGGCCCAATATGAAAGCCGACATCGCCACCTATGTTAGCAAGTGTTTGACCTGTGCTAAGGTCAAGGCCGAACATCAAAGGCCATCAGGATTGTTGGTACAACCCAAGATACCTAAATGGAAGTGGGACAACATCACTATGGATTTTGTCACAAGCTCCCTAAGGACGTCACAAGGGATACGCACCATTTGGCGGATTTGTTGACCGACTCACTAAACGTCTGCAATTTTCTACACCAATGAGAGAGATGTCTATGGATAAACTTGCAAGAATGTACCTAAAGGAGGTTCTCACGAGGCATGGAATATACCTATTTCAATCATTTGTGATCGTAGACTGGGTTTAGATCTAACTTTTGGATGGTAACTCTCTGAATGCTTTAGGTACTAATTTAGTTTATGCGTACTGCGTTCCATCCACAACAGAGGGCTAAGCGATGGGGACATTCAAACTCTTCGAGGAATATGCTACGTAACTTGCCGTGATCGATTTCGGAAGATGAGGTTTTAAGCACTTACTTTAGGTTGACTTATAACACCCTGTGTTTTCAAGTCTTTGGCGACGTCGATAAATATGCTATTTATTTTTAGTGTCGTACGCGTTTGCTTGTAATTTCATGAATTAAGTTTAATGCTGTAGGGCTAAAAATTAGGTTCAATGTATGGCACAAAAAAATTAAATGTTTACATCAAGCAAGGGTTATATAATTATTTTGAGGATAATTATTAACTTTGCTCATTTTATTTTTATCGGATACGTACAGTGTATACGTTTCGCGATAAATTGCGTTTAGGCACTCCCGGAACCACAAAAACTTTTCTACGCTTCAACAAATACCCACTTTTATACCCAATACATAAAGTTTACTCAAATATATCATATCATATCTTAAATGCCGAAATGCTTGTTTTTATTATACAAAGATTTTACAAGAAAACACTTATATTGCAAAATCACACCATATCTTATGGCACCATACTCATTATGGACACACCTACTAGCTTTACCTTGGACATACCTTGACTAAGAACATCATTGACACTACTTGACTTCCATAGCCCATTACCTTGACACCATACTTGCAAATCTATAATATGAGTTATCATATTATGTTTACAAACACTTAACAAAAGCCAAAAAATCACTCGCTTTTGGCTCATATAAGCTTCCGGCAAGAGCAAGGCCACACACAAATCATAGCTATTTTTTATATAAACCCATACACTTTATCCATCTATCCTAAGACATTCTAAGGTGTTTCCATCCATTGAATCACCATTTACAAGTATTAATCAAGAAAAGGAAGCTAGGGTTTAGTTAAGAAAATTAGGGTTTTTTAAGTTCCAGTTGGGTTTTAAGGTTAAACGGGTTTTGATTTGTTTCTCATCATCATCATACCTCATAAGGTCTATTTTAAACCTTTATGCTTTCATGTTATGAGTTTTTATATATATGATATGCTATATAGTGAAATCACCATTAGGAATACTTTTGAACATGAAAAATATAAATTTTCTTGTGAATATGATTTTGTACACTTTCTCACATATTATGATGATGGTAATATCATGAAATAAAGGATATATAAGTCTTGTACAATCTTGGTTTAAGTATAAAAAGTTCATATGTAAACTTGTAATTAAAAGTTAAGTAAGAAAGTTTATGATTTCATGTAAAGATAATAACTTGTGATCTTAATGATCTTGGACAAAATGACTTTGATGGGATTATGGACATAATATACATATGATATATGATATATATAAAGTATAAGACTTGTAGTAAAAAGTATAAAGTGGTAAAATATAAAAACAAAGCCAAAAATGAACTTAAGAATGTCATGCAAACATTCTGTCCCAAAGTGCTATAAAAATATACTTATTTTATATTTTTATAAGATAATACATTTCACGACGATTCCGAAAAAGTAAGAAACTTGTTAAACGGATTAATAACGAAAAAGTTACGTTAAAAATGAGTTATACGTTAATAAACGAAGTCGTAAGTAAATTTTTATAAAAACATTTTTATAAAAATTATAAACAGCAAGTGATGATATTTTTAACAAATAATACATATTTTTAGGATTCCAAAATGATAAGTATGTAATTTTTCAATTGATAACGAAACTGAGTTATGAATTTCGCGAGTTAGGTATTACAACCAATTAATACTTTTATAAAACTATTTTTATAAAAGTTACTATTCATGACAGAAAGTTATATTTTTATAAACCTCATAAATTATAGAACTTTCAAAAACGAGAACGTCCTCGATAGAATAGTAATAAAGGAGCTTATAACGGAATAAAATAAGATATTTTCGGGTTTTACGACAACAAAAACGATTTAAATAAAAAGTCATATCTGAGTTGTGTACAGTAAATGTTACTGTTCACCAGAGGTCTATATACGGAAAATGTCAATTTATTGATAACTTGTCTTCATACGAAAAAGATGGACTTAAGAAACGCAAGAATCGGGTTAAAACGCGAAAGTTACGCCGTTTTACTAAAACGGAAATTTTAAACGTTTTATACTTTACTAAACCACATTTTTTCCAAAAACCATTAGTTGGTAGATTTGAGACTAGTAGATATATTTATGTGGTTGTTCAAAGTTACTATTATTACTAGGGATTTCATAATGAGGCCTCTTCGGATGGCGTTTCGACGAGTTGTTTGGATTTACGATTTAAGTGTCCTTCTCCTCGAACGTATTGTCATGACCTCTTTAAATTATGATAGCCCGAACGATAGTACCGATATAACAACTATAAGGACTAGATTCAAGTATTGGTACTTATCACGACTATGATAATTTAGTTGCATTCGATCTTTTACGTGCGCTTTTCTGCGGTATTTGGATTATCTGAACTCAAGGTGAGTTCATAGCCCCCACCTCTTTTTACAAGTTTTTACTCGATTTACTCTTATTTGGGGTGGAAACATGCTTTGTTTTACAATTGAGAAGTATTGATTACATGATTGGCCTAGAGTACGATAACTCAATTAAGCAGTGTCATGAACTGTCAAATTGCATAGATGTAGTTGGGGAATTAACCTTATGTGAGCGCGAATGTTATTTATTAGATCTATTCGGCGTAAACGACTCCGTTCGGGTGACTAGCTATCACCAAGAACGATCGTGTATAGCATGTAGTCTTTGGATGTTTTTCGGGTTTTAAAACATCATTGCGGCAGAATTGCAATTTAATAGTTTAATTGCAAGAAAGATCGTCGAGCTTCAGTGTCAATGAGGCTTAGTGTAAATGTAAACTTTTTTGGTGAGATCTGCATGTGTTGCATTATCACTAAAAAGTTTGCGGTCCTAACTTAATGATTTTATCAAACCTATGAATTCACCAACATTTTTGTTGACGTTTTAAGCAATGTTTTCAGGAGATCGATAGGCATGGGATGCCAGGGATAGATTGGGTTACATTTTGGATGGCAACTTACAGATTTAGGTGCATCATATTTTTTGGGGAATGTATTGTCAAACTTTGGTAATTTTCAAACAATGAACATGGTAATAAAAATAGGCGATATGCTTTTTGTATTAAGTCTTTCTATTAAATCCAAATGTTTATTTTTAAACGACTTTTTGTTTGTCGTTCTTATATATCTTGTGCTATTGATCTTGAAGTAACCGCGGACCCTTATTTCCGTCTGCGACCCAATTTGGGGGTGTTCCAAATTGGTATCAAGAGCAAGGGTAAAGAGAACCAGGTCAAAAATCGTTTTTGCTGGGAATATAACCATTTCAAACAATGAATTCATACCAATCGGGTTTGTACACGGACATAAATTTGTGCATACTCATTCATGCATACACTAGTTGAATTGCAATAGTGGGAAAGATGCATTCATAATTGATGATACGTGTTTTTATTTTAGTACGTATTTATTACTATGTAGGGTATTTATATATATACAAAAATGAGTTTGCATTCGTTTCGCACAACTCTAAATTATATATATAAGGGCTATTTATATAAATAGGGATAATATTTTCTTTAAAACAAGGTAGTCGTTATGCTCGTAGGTCCTAAGGCTGTCCTAAACATTAAGGTATCGATTATGATACTTACCATCATTCATTTATCGCAGATAGTGCATACTCATGTATTTACCATACCAGCCTTATATAATATATTTATATAAGTGATTGTGCTCAATTGCAATCGTTATGTTGTCTCATCGACGGTACGCTTTTACGTTTGTTTATAGTAATTCCGTGCCATAGAATTCCGTAAGCTTATGATGAGGAGCTAGATAGGGCCAATGAAGGATCAGCCTCTATCTGGGGGGGGGGGATGATGGCCTACATACAGCCCTATCACCAGGCTACTTGTTGACTCGATCCGGAAGAGGATAAGGAGGACCTGAGGAGGATCTGCTGACCATTTGGTCGAACGGATGAGACTAATTATGCTAATGAGTCATTCTGATGATGACAAACGATGATGATGATGTTAAGAATGGATGAGGAGGAACGGCGGAGGAGCACTAGCTCGGCCGGCCCTTCTCTGTTACCTACAGATGATCTGTCCCTCAAGATGAGAATACAGAGGCATTTGGATTGAAGAGTCTACTTCTACATCACCCACCTCTCCACACCATCTCATCTTGTTCTTTTGAGACAAATCCGTTATAGGATGGGATGTCTATTTAACACCATTACTCCACGATCACCATCTACTAAGGCAGGCATTACCGAGTTTGCTGCTGCACTACCTTCATCATCACCACCACCAGAGAAAGTTGTCTCGCTTTGCCTAGCAAATCCTAAGTTGAAACTATCTTAGACTTTATCTTCTTAGGAGTTCTCGTTGTATTTCCCTAAAAATTTCAGTTGTACGAATGATTTCAAATTATCTATCCAATTATCGTATTATGAAAATTTCGTCAGTATTAACTTAGGTTCCTTAATTACTCTTACAAACTACTCTCACGAATATCATGAAATTATAACGCTATTTTGACGAAAATGAGCAATGCATCGTTAGTCCTCAATTATACATGGCCTGATCAACTATGTATAACAGGAAGGTTTACCATGCGTGCTGAGGAGTAGTCACTCTAAAAAACTATTGTTAAGGAAACCAATTTTCTACTTATACATGTTTTGTGTTGCATTTTCATAGAACGGTTTACTTTTAGAAATTCGAATTGTAACCCTATCATTTAAGGGAGACCTTCACTCGTCTTACTATACAGGGAATCTCTTTTACCAATCCTAGCCGAGAAAGAAGCCAAGACACCATACTTGTTCACCTAAGGGACAATTTCGCTATCGATTTGCTGCCATTAGAGATTTATTAAATCACCAATTCGAAATCAACTTAATCCCATTAGAACTTGGTCGTTTCGTGCTATAATCGGTATGGATTGGTTGTCGACGTTACCAAGCGGTCATTGGTGTGTGCCTGAGAAGATATTCACATTCCTAGGGAAATGAAACCTTATCATACAAGGTGACGGAAGTAAACCGGGAATAAATTGCGGACACGATTAAATCTCATTTGTGCACGAAAAAGCAGAAGTACATGCAAAAAGGATTTCTCTCTTTTTGGCACATGTGCACTGAAGGAGGTTAAAGACAAGTCGAGAAAAGAAGCGGCTTAAGGGCGTACAATAGTTTGAGACTTTCTGAGTATTTCCTGAGACTTGCGGGTCTTCCTCGATCGACAAGTGGGAGTTTCAAATTGATTTGGTATGTGTGCTGCACCTGTAGCTACGGGACAATTATCGATTACACTTTCGAGATGAATGAGTATGCTGAGCAACTGAAAGAAAACTGTCGATAAGCTTTATAAGGACAGTTCCTCACCTTGGGGAGCTCCGGTCTTGTTTGTCAAGAAAAGAGAGACGGATCATTCCGGATGTGCATTGATTACCGGGAACTAAATAAACTAACGGTGAAGAACCGTTATCCGCTCCCAAGAATTGATGATCTATTTGATCAACTCCAAGGGTCGAGTGTTTACTCAAAGATTGACCTACGGTCAGGTTATCATCAACTGAGGGTTCGAGAAGAAGACATTCCGAAGACTGCCTTCAGAACTCGTTACGGCCACTACGAATTTCAAGTTATGCCGTTTGGTTTGACAAACGCACCTGCTGTATTCATGGACCTTATGAATCGGGTGTGCAAACCATATCTGGACAAATTCGTAATTGTCTTTATTGATGATATTTTGATCTATTCCAAGAACAAGCAAGAGCACGAAGTGCATTGAGATCATATTGGAGTGTTGTTGTAGAAAGAGGAGTGTATGCAAGTTTTCCAAATTGCGAATTTAGGATTTCCAAAGTTCAGTTCCGTTCGGTCATTTGGATTCGATAGTGATGGAATTCATTGTGTATCCAGCCAGATTGAATCATTAAAAGCTTGGGGCATCTCCTAAGTCACCAACGGAGATTCGTCAATTTTTAGGTCTTGCTGGATACTATCGAAGATTCATTGAAGGTTTTCAAGATCGCCAACCAATCGACTAAGCTTACGCAAAATAAGGTCAAGTTAGAGTGGTGGCATAAGCAAGAAGCCGGCTTTTCAAGTTGAAACAAAAGTTGGCAGTGCACCAATCCTTGGCATTACCTGAAGGAAGCGAAGATTTCATCGCTACTGGAGCATCATAGAAGGGTATTGGGCGTCTTATTTATTTTTTTGTATGTGTTGATGCAAAGAGAAAAGGTGATTTCTTATGCATCACGCCAGTTAAAAATTCATGAGAAAAACTACACGACTCATGATTTAGAACTCGGTGCAGTGGTGTTTGTTGTTCGCTCTAACGTCTGGAGACATTATTTATATGGAACTAAGTGTACGGTGTTCACCGATCACAAGAGTTTACAACACCATTTTAGAGCAAAAGGAGGTTGTACATGGAGGCAGCGCCAGATGGGTTAGAATGATATGTGATTACGATTGCGATATTCTGTTATCACCCGGGGGAAAAGCAAATGTTAGTTGCAGATGCTTTAAGCAGGATAAGAGAACGAGATACCACCGCTAAGAGTATCGAGCATTGGTTATGGAGGTATTAAGTTTGGACCTTCCCAAACAGATCTTAAATTGCTAGACCGATGAGCAGAACCCGCGAGAGAATATTTAAGAACTGAAGACGTTGGGGGAATGTTGGTTGAAAATGCTAAATTTCCAGAAGCTATTAGAGAACAAAAGTTGGAACCACGTGCGGATGGAACCATGTGCCTCAATGGCAGAAGCTGGTTACCTTGTTATGGCGATTTGCGGACTGTGATCATGCACGAGTCCATAAAATCAAATATCTCTATTTCACAGGGTTCCGCGACAATAATGTACAAGACATGGAGAAGTTATACTGTGGCCCACATGAGAGCGAACATAGCCATTATGTTAACAACCAGTGTTTGCTGTGCTTAAAAGGTCTAAGTGCGAAAAACCCCCCCAATTTTTTTTTCAAAGGCATTAGGATTGTTGGTAATCCCCATGATACCGAATTGGAAAGTGGGATAATCATCACCATGGGATTTTGTCACAAAGTTCCTAAGACGTCTATGGTTATGAACAATTTGGGGTAATCGTTGACTTGATCACTAAGTCTGCCGATCTTCACACCAATGAGAGAGACCGATCCTTTAGATAAACTTGCAAGAATGTACCTGAAGGAGGTGGTCACGAGACATGGAATACCTGTCTTAATCCTTTGTGATCGCGACCGAGATTGCAATCAAAATTTATAGAGGTCACTTTCAGAATGCATTAGGTAGCTATTTGGATATGGGTTACGCGTACATCACAAACAGACAGGCCAAAGCGACGTGAGGACCATTCAAACTCTCGAGGATATGTTGGTGTTGTGCAATCGACTTTGGTAAAGGGTTGGGTTAACCATTTGCCATTAGTCGAGTTTTTCATACAAACAATAGCTTTCACGCTAGCATCAAGGCCGCACCATTTGAAGCACTTTATGGTCGGAAGTGTCGTTCACCTGTTTGTTGGACTGAAGTTGGAGAAGCTCAAATACTCGGTCCAAAACTGATCCAAGAGACCACTGAGAAAATCATCCAGATCAAACAAAGGATGCAGCCGCTCGTGATCGGACAGAAGGTTATGCTGTGACACCCCCAAATTTTACAACGCAGGCGGAATTTAACAACATTGGGGTGCTACTTCATATATAAGATCAGAGTCACGGTAAATACATTAATTTTTATTAAAAGATAGAGTTAATATTGGTCCCAATAACTTTTTATCAAAAAAAACTTCATTTCAACTAATCCACAACATGTTTAAGTTTCTTAAAAAGAAAAACCATTTTTTATCAATGTGAAAAGTTCACCAAGTCACGTCCTTTCGATATCGGCTTCCATCTCATCCAAGTAGGCAAGCAATATACCTGAGATAAAATGCTAAGGAAGTCAACGGAAACGTTTTGATGTGAATTATAGGGTTTATAAAACAATCAATTTTGAACACAAGTCATAGAAAACATTTAGTTCATGAACAAATCACAACGATGCTAGAGCCCGAACCGAACCATGACAACCATGTGCAAACCTGGAGTGATTAGTGATACAACTCCCAATACTAAATACAATATGTCCCGTATGCCCTGCATGGAACCACAGCCAGACGGTTGTTAGGCCCAAAAAGTAGATCTATTATTATTGCATCAGCGTTCACGGTTAGCGTGATGATTGACGGTTATGAAGGAAGGGCCACAACAATTACATCATAGCCAACGTTCAATAATAAAATCACCTGTGTTTGATTTTCTAAAACAAGCATGTATCTCCCTCGCGGGTTTTAAAAATATAAAAGATTTAAATGCGAGGCTATGAACTCACCTTGATGTTGCAGAACAATTGGCGGAATGCAAATATAGGATAACATAAAACCGGAACGGGCTCAGATCAAGGAGTGCAGTATATTTTTATGGCGGATTGACCACAGTTTTAGATGATGTGTTTGGGTTTTCCAATGGATGGATTACATCGACACGAAAGTGATAAAAAAAAAATTTAGATTTCAAGTTGTAAAAGTTTGGTGGATTGGTTAAATAAAAATAAATCGAGAAAAAAGCAAGCAAGCATATATTTCCCCGTATATTTTGCATAAGAAAGATAAGTAGCTGTATAATACAGGGCGGTTATTATAGACATTAAAATGTAAATAAAAAGAAGTCGGAGAACAAGTTAAAGTACGTAATATATATATATACTTAATATATCCCATATGAAAATACGACAAGTATATGATGCGCGGCGTTTATTTTATGTAAGAAAAGTATTATATAAGTGACGTGAGAAAAGTATAATTAAAACAACATAATTCGACAAGTGTTCGTAAGTCACCAAAGAAAATAAATAAAAAGTTACTTGAAAGTAAACACACATTTTAAAGTTCTCGAATGACATTTCAAAGTTTTTATCAAAAGTTGTTATTGGCTTCTATAGTCGAATTATAAAATAATATGTTATAATTTAGTATTTCGTTTTCTTGACGAGTTTTAATTAAAATAGTTACCTCGTTTGTAAAAGTATACTTTCCGATTATTTATCTTGTTATTGTATAATTACAATTTAATAGTTTTAAAACTATATAACTTTGTCCATTTATCGGATTTCCAAAATAATTAAAGTTTTAAACGTAAAATACCAAGTATATAAATTTTATAGAAATTTCGGCATGACCTCGCCGTTTATACAACGCTCCCATGTATATAAAATACATTATTTTCACACTTTTATCAATCAATATCGCAAATACTCACGCGTTTCATAATTAATTAATTAGTCAAATTTACATAAACATCAGTTATAAGTAAAACCAAACGAACCCTTATTTAGGACCGTTGTCCCAAACGCACCCTTAGGGCTGTTGTTAAACCAAACGCACCCTTATAGGGCTGCTGTTAACCCAAACGCCCTTGTTGGCAGTTTTAAACATAAATCAAAGCCTGCTGGCTATAACGCAGAGAGAAAGAGAAACAAACACCTCTTAGGAGCGTGTTTTTCGGCCCTATTATCCAAGAATAAGGCCGAAGAACTCAAAACAAGTACCACAGCCCGACGCCATGCACGTGGCGCCGGCTTGTGGTGGCGGCGAGTCTCAAAATTAACCAAAGTTAATGCTGTTTGAACCAAACACCCATTTAAACAAATTCAAATCCATTTAAGCTTATGAAAAACATATTTAATGATTAAAACTCAGATACCAGATGTCTAACAGCTTATAACAACTATAATGAACATGTATGAATAAGCAAATAAGCCAGAAACAATAAACTACTATATATGCTAATTTTTTTTGTTTTTAGACAGTTTTATAGAAATCAAATTAAAGACAGAAAAGGTAAAGTGAGACTTACAATTGCCTTAGCTAAACAAAGGCTTTAAATGCTTTTAAGAGCTAGTCAACAAGCTCTATCTTATCACAAGGATAAGCTAGTTAAGTCCAATAAGCTCTTCCATGGTAAGCTTATCATCCAAGAAACTCAGATCCAAATTAAGCATAGTTTTAAACTGATTTTAAAGGTTTGAATAGATTAATGACTAGTTAAGCTCAAATCTAAACTTAGAGACTTAGATGAGCTTATGATGAGCTTGTAAGAAGCTTGTGATTGATTTGAGAGTTTATAGAAAACAAGAGATTTTAGGATTTTGAAAACAAACTAAGCAAACACAGTTTAAATAACTAAGATTTCATTGATTAAAACAGATTACAATACTCTGAAATGGAGATTACAAAAGCTTTAATAATAAAATTACATAAAAAGATTACAAAAGCTATTTAAGAAAACTTAAAAAAATGCAGAAAAAGAAGATGATCTGTGTGAGAGTGAGGAGCTTTATTTATAGCCTTGAGAGGATGCTTCTAGGTCTCTTGCCCGCTCTTTCTCCATTTAATCTTGGCCCTTGAATATTTGCTCATCATTGGATCCTTATAGATTGCTGTTGGATTAATTGAGTGAGCACACGGATTGCCAACGTGGCATTCCGTGTGTCAGGCTCATTGTACTTCTTTGCACTAACTTTAGTGCAAATTACCAATCATTGGAGTGCTTTCTTTCATGTCCCGCGTGTCATTCCTTGTGGGATTCCACCAATGAGAGCATTTCGTGACGTCTTCTTTTGCCAGGTCATTCCTTATTACTTGAATTAGAGAGCCACGCTGCCAATTGCAATTAACCCTTTGTTTTGAGGCTAGGTAAATTTGGGAAGATGATGAACAGTAAAACCACTTTTCCCGCGTATTTCTTTTTATAAGAGTGCGTTTGATTTTTCTTTGACCCGAGTTTTTACTCATTGACTTTGGGCTTATATATTAAAAAGATTGTGGCATGGATGTGTTTTGGCTCGGGTAAATGGTAAAACCGGTTATGGTTTGGGGTTTTAATAGGAGATAAACGACCGTTTATCTCTTTATAAAATAAGAGATATCGCGTTGTTTAGGGCTTTTAAGGACTTTTGTGAAAATTTAGGTTAACATTTAGGGATTTTGTGGTATTTTAAGGGTTATGGATTTTTGTGAGTTGACTTTGTGGGACCCTTCTTGCTATCAAATACACGGAATTTTGTATACTCATTTCCGCTATCTCGAGTTGGTGTTTGAACGACTTTTGACCATTTTCTTGCGATTTTTGCTATATTCGTACCTACACAATCACAAAGACAAAACAAGCAATATACAAGCATTTTATGCACAATTTCATCTTTTAAGGGACATTTTTAATATAAAACAGATATGTGTTTTCAAAATAATAAATCACAATAAGCTCCAAAGTGTCCTCATTATCATAATTCCCGACCATGATCCGTTCTAATAGCTTTTATAGGAACTACCTATTTGGTTTTGAATTTTTCCTACTTAATATCTCAAATTTCTCAGAAATTCTTTATTTTTTTTAGTCTTTAGATATTAATATATGTATTCCTAGAGTAATCATTACTAAACTAAGGTGTATAAATTTCCTCTTTAGCTTTTAATTACCGTTGGACCAAACAAGTCCATTATGTAATTAGTTTCTAATCATCTTTTAGTGGAAACCACTATTTTAGCTTTATGACTTGCATGAGCTTGCCTGCTAATTTTACAAGATCACAAAATGTTAATCATATTTAGTTAGGTAGTTTCTACTAGTTTCCTTAGACAACAAAACGATTGGAATTAAAACACATATTAGCGTGACCAAGTTTTATGCCATAAGGTAGAAAATTATCCACTTACATGGCGAGACATATTTGTTTAGAGACTTATTTTCCTACTTTTATAGTATAGACCATTTTTCCTAATTCCATTTCCTATGATTTTACCATCTTTAATTATTTCACTACCTTCTTCCGTGAATAATACTTGACACTTATTGTCACAAATTTGACCAACACTAAGTAAGTTAAAGGCTAAGTTATCTACGTGTTCTACATTAGATATGGTGAGAGAGTCATTAGAGATCGTACATTTGCCTATGATCTTTCCTTTCAAGTTACTTCCAAAAACAACGTTACCACCATTCGTTATGCTTTGTGGTAAGAGAATAAACTCTTGTTACCGTCATATGTTTGGAGCACCCAATATCTTTGATCCACTCATCCTGGTTTCCGAGCATGTTCTCACAGCATACCTTTTTAACAAAACAAATTCAAGCATTTGGTCCCAATATCTTATTTTTCCATGGGTGCGAAGATGATTAGTGCTTGTACATCCCTTGCATTTGTTGCAATTGATTAGGATATTGAAATGGGATACAATTTCCCATATGTACAAAGCCTTGATTTTGTTGGTTGTTCCAATTCATAGGATAGAAGTTTTGATGAATTGGTTGTCTAGAGTTTCTCCTAGATTGAGGTGTGTTGTATCTTGGTTGAGAAAAAATGTTTCTCCTAGGTGGAGGTGTTTTCGATCTAGACTCGGTTTTGACGTAACCTAAACACCGCTTTTGAGTGACGGTTTTAAAGACGGTTTCTTTGGCACATCAATGCTATTATGTATTAGTTTCTTTCTAGTAATAACAAAATCCGATCTAGAGGACAAGGGTGGACTAAAAACGTGCTTTGTCCCTTTTTGGTCGTCGTTGCGATCCTCACGGTCAGGTTTTGGGGGATCGTTGCCCTCTTAATGGTAGATCCGTCCGTCGCATTTTCAGCGGACGATCCAACGAAACTCATAATTTTATTTTCGCTAGTTGATGCTTTACGATTATCAAATCCTAGACCTATTTTACAACTAAATGACTTTTGAGTATCTACATTCTCTTATTAGTGTATAGCTAGCACTTTTATCAAATTTAACAAATTTAACTTGAGTTTCTTTAAGTTTGGCGTTTTCCGATTTAAGTTCATCACATGACTTACACGCAATTTCAATTTCTTTACTTCTCTCAAGTTTTTTTAATTTTCTCGTTTAATTCTAAATTTCTTTTTCTACAGGTCGCTTTAGTTTCAAAATTTTATTCATGTTAATGATTTTAAGCTAATTTCACATAAGCTATCGTATTCCAATTTGCTATTTATCATTTATCAAAGAAGATGCATTATCACTATAGTAAGAAGAGTTAAGAGTTACCTCATTTAACGATTGAGCGATGAGACAAGTTTTGTTGTTGGTTTTGTCTTCGACATCATTCTCGCTATCGCTCTAAGAACCTCCAATGAAAGCCTTTTGATCTTTGTTGCGAGATATTTTGGTCAATCTTCAATGAGAGGTACTTGATCACCGCCATCTAAACATGTCTGGTCACTCCTTTCCTTTTCTTCTCATTCTTTTTCGGGGATGACTTCCAGTCTCTCTCTGGTTGCGAACAAATTTGCCCTTTCTTCTAAAGAACTTTTTAAAGTTCCTTACGGCCATAGCATATTCTTCGTCATCTCTTCTGGATGTCGAAGTTTCATCATCACTAGACTCTTTCTTAGCTTTCAAGCCGATGGACTTAATTCGTTCCTTTTTTCCTTTATAAATTTCAAAATCTTTTTCCATGACAACTTCATGTACTTTTAGATTGCTGATAAGCTCGTCTAGAGCTAGTGATGATAAATCTTTTGATTCTTCAATTTCCGTGACCTTTGCTCTCAATTTAGGATGTAGAGCCCTAAGAAGCTTCCTAACATAGTTCTTGCTAGAGAAAACCTTCTCTAAGAGCTTTTAAGGACTATTAATAATGTGTTAAATTTAGCAAAACCGCTATCAATAGATTCTTCTTCAAGGATAGTAAATTATTCATATTGTTGAACAAGAAGATCCATTTTATTATCCTTTACTTGGCTATTACCTTGATGTGTGATTTACAATGATTGCCAAATATCTTTAGCTGTTTTACACATAAAAATTCTTTCGTATTACTTTATAGGTAAAGCATTGTAAAGAACCATTTTAGCTTCATTATCCTCTTAAACATATGATTTACTGCTTTCATAAAATATAAAAACACAAAAATAATTTTCTCTCAACCCTTAGAATTTTGTTAGACCGTGATCAAGCCTTCCCAACCTATTCCCCTAGAGAACAATAACAACCCTCGAGTCTTACCTATACTACTACTACAACGGTTAGGTACTCTGTCTAGGGAGTTGTAAAACTTCTTGTAGAAGTCTCTTACGACAACCGCATCAAAATCCCACCGAATGAATGAATGATTTGATATCATTCAAGTCATATATATAGTTAATTACAACTTTGAAACCTTGGCGAGTTTAGTCCCCCATCGTTGTTGACGTAATACATTTAATCCATGAAACTTAATAAACTTTTGTGGGGGTTGAATAGTTTTTACCATTTTAAAATTAAAACTTATATTGTCGACTTATGTGAACTCAAGAGATATTGTAAGTAACTAATCTATGAAATATAAACAAGTAAAGATAAGAAAGATCAAACCGACGACACATTGATTTATAGTGGTTCGGCTACGAATCTCCTCTTCATTCTACTCCACTCCCTAAGTACCTAACTTGAGACTTATCTTCACTATGTCAACAAGCTCCCTTAAGGCAGAGAAAACCGTACACGTCACTTACACTTTTTCCGGTACTAAGCTAAATACCGAGTTCTACTTCGAGATAGAACCAATCTAACACACTATGTATTTTGTGGCTTAAATACTAACTTATCATACACATATAATACACACAACACATAACACAGGATATACAAGATGAATGATTATCACAAATGTGATGACACAACTAAACTATTAACACTTGAAGCTTGACGTATTTTTAAGTGTTCTTTACTAAAGAGTGGAATGAGTTGATCACTTGTAATGGATTATGTAACAAGTATAATGATCAAAGAATATAAAATATAAAAGATGTATGTGAAAAATATTTAAAATGAAGACTTAAGGTTGCTATTTATAGGCAAACCTTTGAAATTCAAATATTGTCCTAAACAGCTGGACGATGCGACCCACGGATCTACCAACACCTAGATCCATGCCTTGTTATGGTAGATCTGTACGAGGAGCTGGGACAACATTTTGTCATTTTATGATTAACCCCAAATATATACAAAATATTGTTTTGTACTTATTAAAACTAGTTTAATAGATTCTTCTAGAACAAAATATTTCTTATCATCAATAAGGATAGATTTTCTAGATTTGGAAAGTTTGTTTCCACTTATGGTTAATTTTATTTTGTCTTACATGATTAATATAACTAGCTTATAATTAATCATGTGTTAACTTAAAATCATTTGATTAGAAAAGGTTTATGCAAATGATAATATTTTTCTTTGATCATTAACTATGTTTAATAATGCCATATTCATACCTTAAGTGATTTGTCGGCATTAAGTAAACTTTTGACTAAATAACTTGTTTACGTAAACTTTTATGTAGTATGACATTATATTTGTTATTATCAAAACATGATGTGACACCCCCAAATTTACAACGCAGCGGAATACAATATTGGGGTGCTACTTCATAATACAAGCTCACGAGTCACAGTAAACGACTTTTAAAGAAATGTTTACTAATAAAGATTTCATTAAATTTTTATTAAAAGATCAGAGTTACAAGGTCCCAATAAACTTTACGAAAACTCGTTTCTTTGAAAACATTTTATCGTGTGTACAAATTCACCCAGTCTACGTCTTTCGATATCCACGCTTCGTCCCATCCAAGCTAACAAGCATATACCTGAGATAAACATGCTAAAACGTCAACAAAAATGTTGAGTGAATCCATAGAGTTTATAAACTATCATTTTGAACACAAGCATAACAAAAAAAAATTAGTTCATAGAACAATCACAACGATGCTAGAGCCACAAACCAAACCTTAACCATGTGCCCAACCCGGAGTGATAGTGTTACACACTCCCAATACTAAATACAATATGTCTCCGTATGCCCTCGCAAGGAACACATGTCAGACAGGTCGTTAGGCTAGAATAGATCTATTATTATTGCATCAGCGTTCACCGGTTAGCGGTGATTGACGGTTCATGAAGGAAGGGCCACAACATAACCATAACACGTCATAGCAACAACGTGCACAAAAGGTAAAATCACATGTTTCGATTTTCTAAACAACATGTATCTCCCTCACGGGTTTTTTAAAACATAAAAGATTTAAATGCGAGGCTATGAACTCACCTTGAGGTTGCAAACGAATTGGTATAAAACGTAAATAAGTAGCATAAACGTAATGAAAACCGGAACGACTCGATTAAGAATTGCAATTTATTCTTAAAAACGTTATGACCCACCAGTTTAGGATGTTATAATTTGGGTTCTTCCGATGGATGATTACATTAACTCGCACATTAATAAAAGATTTAGATTTCCAGTTGTAAAAGTTTGGTGTGTTAAATAAAATAAATCGAAAGGAAAAGCAAAGCATGCCATATATCCCGTAATTTTGCATAGGAAGGAATAAGTAAATGTATAATACGGTGGCAGTTATTTATACATTAAAATGTAAATAAAAGAAGTCGGAGAACAAGTTAAGTACGTAATATATATAGAGATATATATAATATATATATAAAATATATATAAATATATATATATATATATTATATAATATATATATATATATCACATATGAGAAAAAAACGAAAAAAACAATATATATGATGCGCGGCGTTTATTTTATATACGAAAAGTATTATATAAGTGGCGTGAGAAAAATAATTAAAACAACATAATTCGACGCATGTTCAGAAGTCACCAAATGAAATAAATAAAAAGTTATTTCTTAAAAGTAAATACACGTTTTAATGTTTCGAATTAGATAAATGACATTTTAAAAGTTTTAACAAAAGTTATTATTGTCCTTTAATCGGGACTTATAAAATAATATTATATAATTTAGTATTTCTTTTCTTGACGAGTTTTAGTTTAAAACATTGTCTCATTTGTAAAAGTATATTTTCCGTTTATTTACAGGGTTATTGTGTAATTACAACTTAATAAATATAAGAATATATATAACTTTGTCCTTTTATCGAATTCTTAATACAATAGAAATTTAAGTGAAAATTACTAAGTATATAAATTTTTATAAATTTTGCCATGACCTTTTCGTTTATATAACGTTACCCATATATATAATTTCAATATTTTCCCCTTAATCAATCAATTTATGTTGCAAATTACCCGCGTGTGATTTAATATATAACTAGACTAGATTAAATAAGAAACAAAAATGAATAAAACCAAACACTCCCTTATTAGGGACCGCTGTCCCAAACGCACCCTTTATAGGGTTGCTGTTAAACCAAACGCATCCTTTATGGGTGGCTGTTAACCCAAACGCACCCTTTATGGGTGGCTGTTAACCCAAACACACCCTTTATATCATACATGCAGAAACAAACACCCCTTTTGGGTGATTACGCAGAGACAAACACCCCTTTTGTGTGATAAACGCAGAAACAAACACCCCCTTTTGGTGATAAACGCAGAAACAAACACCCCTTTATGGCGTGTTTTTCGGATCGAAACAAAAACAAAAGAAAACTAATTCAAATAATATAAAACAAGCTAAAACAATACAACCACACAAATTTATTCTTAGTTTTACTAAGATAGGTAACCATCCAAATCGGAAAGAGTGGTTTTGGTGATGGTGTTCGAAGTGGTGGCTGAGCCGCGTGAAGGTGGTGATTGCATGGAGATGGTGGCGTCGGTGAAGTGGTAGTGATGATGATGACGATGGGCTGTTGGTGGCCGTAGTAGGGATGGAGGTAGTGACGAGGCGAAGATGATGATGGTGGTGACGAGGTGTTGAGGCTACAGTGGTGATGTAGCCGTGGTGGTGGTAGATCCATGGCGAGGTGGTGGTACATGTTATGTGGTGGCAGCGGATAGTGGATCAGAGTGATGGAGGTGGGAATGGTGGTGCGTTGGTGATGATGATGACGAGGTGACGTGGTGGAGGGTGATGATGGTTTAGACAGCCGCGGCTAATCCGCGGTAGGGTGAGGTGTCCGTGGTGGTTGACCGGCGATGATGGGGTGATAAGGGTGGCGTGGTGGTGAGGATAGGGGTGACGAGGTGGTTATGATGGTGAGATGGTGGCAGCTATCGTCGGAACTTCGCCGAAAAATTATTCCGGTGGCCGAAATTCGCCATGATAGCGCCGGAAATTATGAGAGAGGAGAAGGGAGAGTTTAGGGTTATGCGTGTGTTTAGGGTTAAGATAAATGAGAAAAATTTATTATCTATACATATATTATATATTAAAAGCTTAAAAAAATGTGGCAAGTCTTTAGAAATATAGGGAAGGCATTGAAAATAATACCGCATGGACTAGAAGTGTAATTTTGGGAATTTTTTGTTAAATAACGGTTCGGGACTCGTTTGGGCTATTAAACGGATGATTTAAGACGCGATAGTTGCGCCGTTGCGTTCCAAATAATTTTTTTTGAAAATGAGTATTCACTAGACCATATTTCATAAATATTTTGTAACGTTCATTTTAAAGTTGTTTATTATTTATTGAGTAATTGTTTTAAGCCTTGTCTGAAAAAAATAAATCTTAATTAAATGATCGCGTTTTCAACAAACGTTTTTAAATAAAATGTAAAGTAATTTATTAGATATTTTTATTAACTAAATTACGATAAATAAATAAAATTTAATTAGTTTCGTATCGGTACACGTTGTTCTCGTTTAGCCAAATAAATTTGAAAAAGATAAAAATTTTATAAATGAGAATTATGTAGTAATAATTATGGTTTATTATTAAAATAAGTCCTGAAAAATTATTAGTTACACGGTAATTGTTTTTATATGACGATAAAAGGTCAAACGGTCAAAGGTCAAATGGTCAAAAGTCAAGTGAAACCTGAAAAGTCAAAGGGTAAAATAGTCATTTAAAGTTCCAAAAATTTTCGGTTGTCACACATGAAGATCATTAAATATAAATATTGTTTTTACGCGAATATTTGTATTAACAATCTCCCCCTTTTTGACGATGACAAAATATAAACTCATGCTTATTTAAAAGTTACTAAGTAAGTATTTAGTGGATGAGTTTACATTTCTTCTCCCCCTTTTTGTCAAAGCAAAAAGTGTTGTAGAGGCCTTCCTTGCATGTATTGTTTTGATGAATGCTAAGTGACTTGGTAACAAATGCAAAGTAAAAAATAAAGACTAGATGCAAGTGCTCCCCCTTGGTGTATACTCCCTCTTGCTTGGGGCACCAAGTAATCGAGCTATGGATGCGTTGCTACAAAATAAAGTTAGTAGGAAAGAAAATATATATATAATGAACATCCATCATTAACACAACAAATAAAAATAATGTTAAATTCATTGTAAGGGATAAAACATAAAATTTGGCATTAAAGGCATAAGGCAAGAGAGTTAAAGTTGAAAAGAAGAGAAAGCAACTAAAAATCCTAAATCTTGGGATAAAATATTGTCTTCCTTTTAATCCTAAAGGTTTGGGGCATCATAAGAGTGGATTTAGTGCGGAAGGTATGGTGGGTTTGAAGATCCAAGATGATGTTGGATGTAGGAGCAAATGAAATGAACACCTTCTTGTAGGTTTTGATGTTGATTGACTTTGTTGGTACAACATCTACATATGTGTAAATGGAGATTGTGATTAGTGATTATGATTAAATGATCAAACTTGTTGTGGAGAAAAGGTATTTCATTTAGTGGAGTGTGTTCTTGAATGTATTCGAACATGAGATGCATTTCATGTAATAGTAATCTAATTTCATGTTGGGAGTTACTACAACATTGACATGTCATGAGGTGAAAATGAGCTTGTCTTGATTCTAAGACTTCGGGTGGAGTGATATGTGGATCAATTTGATTTGATTTGAGTTTTGAGAGATGTTTTTGGATGATTTTCTTTTTGATTGTAGGTATGGAATCATTTGAGGAAGTAGACATTTCATTTTTGAGTATTAAAGTTGTGAAAGTGTGTCTTATAAAAGACATGGGGTGTATGCTTTGGCATGAAGGTTCTTGGATTATATGGAGGAGGTATTTTATCCTAAGGTTTAAGATCCACATAGTATCATATAGCATGTTTCTAAGATAAAGTAGAAGAAGTTAAAAATAAAGAAAATTTGAATTTTTAGCATCTTACCAGGGGAGGCATAGATCCACCGTAACAGCGTACGGATCTACCTTTTGGTGGATCCGTGGATCGCAGTTGTCAACAAAAATGACCAAAACTGCGGTTTTTCCTCCAAAATTCAAAACTAATTATCATTCAAGCATCATTATCCTAAAATATCCATACGATATATCACGATAAATAAGTGCGTAGTTTAAACAACTTAGATCAAGCATGCATAGCATTCATAAGCATACAGTTTACCAAAATAGCATAGTCTAGTATAAAGATACTACAAGCAAATATTGAGATAGTATTATTCAAATGGTAATTCATGATTCTTAGAGATACTCCTAATCTAAAGTTGATCCACTGATGGCCAATATCCTAGCAAAGGAGATGATTGGTTTGAGCTTTCCACTAATGATGGAGAGTAAGGTAAGTCAATCTTAACTTCTTCACTCTTATTCCTCTTTGTCTCATTCTTTCTATTGATGGAGCTCATCATTCGATAGTGTAAGATGAATTGTAGAGTATGATGAGGACAAAAGAGTTTAGAATGTTTAGCAAGAACGAATCGGTAAAGACGAGTAATGAGTAAACCATATAAAAGAGGATAATTGACTCTGTTTTTAACACCCTTGATTTTATGAGCAATGAAGTAGGCAAGGTTAAAGTTTTGAGAGCTATTGAGATGATAGAGCATGATAGCAGAGCGTGCATCTATGGAGCTCTTGTGAGCGTCGACACAAATGACATTTTCTCGAACAATGAGTTCCCAATCCTTGATGTTAGGAGGAAGATTATCTCAAAGGATAATGGTAGGATTTGAGCAATTTTGATGACTTGATGGAATGAAAATGTTTTGAATGACATCTCTAATGTTTGGAAGATTAGTTTCATAAGAGACATGCTTTTCACGAGTAGTGTTTAAAAGTTTTAATGAGCATTCTTTTGAGAAGACACATGTTCCTTTGTATGGAATTTAAAGAACTTGATCAAATTTTTTGAGTGACATAATGAAATCCTTGTCTCGAATGGTGAAACCAATCGAGAGAGACATATCATGCACATTTCAGATTAGTTGAAATTTGTGATAGAATTCGATAATGAAACGAGGACAAATATAACCATTTAAGGTGAGGAGACAATCAAATTGAATGGATTTGAATTGATCAATGATGTCGTTGCCAAAGGTGAAGGAGGATTCAATGTGTCTTCCTTCATGAATGAAGTGATTTCGAAGGGTTTTAAAAGAGTTTTTAGCATTGTTTAGAGTGGACCTTTGGTGATGGATTTTTGGTATGTAGGCTTTGGTTTTTTTGTAGTCGGGTTTTATCATTCCAAGCATAATTTAACCTACTAAATTTATAATTAGAATATAGATAAATATGTTTAAGATAAGTTATGATATATGTATGTGATTCATGTACTTGATGTTGTTATACGCACATGTTTATTTTGCTTTATCTAGTATGTCAAATGAGTCAAGATAATACATTAAATGTAAATCTTGAGGGTTCATTTATGAGAGAATAATCGTTTTTTATTTTTATTAACTATGTAGGTAGATGGTAAAAAAAATCCCAATTGTGAGTTTTTGTTTAAAACACATAACATGGGGTTTTAGGCAAAAAATTAACTTTTGGTGATACACATTAAATGTGCATATCAACTATAGATGGATTAGTTGATCTATTGTTTCAAATATTTTTCCTTTTATGGTAATAGAAATAGGTGTTTAACTAAAGATTTAGAAAAGAAAAACTTACAATTATGATTGTAGATATCTTGAAATGTATGGATCTATCTTAATTATAGCTTGAAATGATGTTGGCGGGAATGCTCAATCTTGGATAATATAAGAGGTAGGTGTTGGTGTATTATTGGAGGAGAAGGCAAGTGGTCCAACAATTTAAAAGTAGGGTATCCTGTTGACTTACGGATCCACCGCGCACGGATCTCCATATAGTGGATCTGTGGTCCGCATGTCTCCACAAATACGGACAGAGTTAATTTTTGAGCGAATTGAGATATAGTGTTATGTTTTTAGCAATTGGAGTGTGTTATACTTACTATTAGAAGTATGTAATATAATTTTTGGAGTCGACGTCCAAGTTATGAGTGAACCGTGTAACTTGTCGTGAATTTCCCGATGGAATTTCAAAGTAGTCGACCCTACTAGGAGTGTGTTATCATTTAAGCATAAGTTTAACCATTACTAATAACATAATCAGTAATGACCATATAGACTCAACAAAACACAGTCAACAAGTAAGAGTTGAGTTCGATTCGATGATTGTCCTTTTTGTCTTTTCAATCGATTTTTGGCAATTTCCATGTATAGACCATGACATTGAATACTTTGAAAATATCTATGGTCATGTTATTTATATTTTCTTTATCTAGTAAAATTCTAATCTCGATTATGTTCATGATCGGAAGTTTTGTAATTGGAACTAGTAATGAGAATTATCATCTTTTGAATAATGAATAATTACTTCATTAGAGTTTCCACTTACGATTATTTTTGGGATGATGAAGGATCACTATCCATGATAAGTTCCATCATTCCTAATCCTAATCTTAAATAATTAAATACTTTACTTTTTAATGGCTTGGTTAAAATGTCGGCTAAATTATCTTCGGATGCAACTTTCTCGATAGAGATACTGCCCTTTTGGATGTTATCGCGTAAAAAGTAGTGACAGATTTCTATATGTTTAGTTTTAGAGTGTTGTACGGGGTTTTTACTTAAGTCGATAGCGCCTTTATTGTCATACATAATCGAAATGTTGTCAAGGCGTATGTCGTAGTCGATGAGAGCTTGTTTCATCCATAGTGCTTGTTGACAAGCCTTTCTAGCAGAGACGTATTTGGCTTCGGTCATGGAGATAGCAAGGGCTGTTTGATTCTTAGCGAACCAAGATGTTAAACAACATCCCATAAACGTACAAACGCCACTAGTGCTTTTGCGATCAACGTAATCGCCCGCGTGGTCGGAGTCGGCATAAACTATAGTTTCTATTCCGGTTCCTTTCGGATACCATAATCCTAAGTGACTAGTTCCTCTAATATACCTAAATATATGCTTAACGGCTTCTAAATGGGTAGTCTTAGGATTTTCTTAAAAACAAGCACATAAGCAAACACTAAACATAATATCAGGCCTACTTGAAGTTAAATAAAGTAAACTACTAATCATACCTTGATATTTAGAGCTATCTATGGAGTCGGCTTCATCGTCTTTAGTGAGCTTGATCTCCATTGACATCGACGTCTTGGTTGGTTTGGAATCTTCCAACCCGAACTTCTTTAACATCTCCTTGATGTACTTGGATTGATTGAAAAATATTTCGTCTTCCATTTGTTTGATTTGAAGACCCAAGAAGAAGTTCAACTCCCCCATCATACTCATCTCAAACTCGTCGTGCATGATTTTCGCAAAATCATCACACATGTTTTGACTTGTAGAACCAAATATAATGTCGTCGACATAAATTTGAACAATGATAGATGTGATTTTGTTTTCTTAGTAAAAATTGTATTATCGACCATTCCCATTGAATACTCGTGTTTTATCAAAAATGTTTTTAGTCTATCATACCAAGCTTTGGGAGCATTATTTTTAGCTTGATTATTTTTAGCAAGTTTCTTTTTAAGATCGTCAGATTATTCTTCAAAAGGAACAACCTCTAAAATTTGGGTAACTTTGTTTTTGGCAACCGGTCACCATTCAAAATAACATGCCAAAGATCTAAATCTTTTGCTTTCACATAAGTTTCAAATCTATTTTTCCAATAAATAAAATGATCACTTTCAGAAAGAGGTGGTCTTTGCATAGATTTCCTTTCTAGATATTTATCCGAATCCATAGATCGATTCAATCTTTAATGTACAATATACGTTAAAGATCTTGGGTGACCTTGCCTTCTGATACCAATTGTAGACACTAGAAGGAGGGTTAAATAGTTATTACCATTTTAAAATTAAAACTTAGATTGTTGACTTATGTGAACTTAAGAGATATACACAAGTGTATATGATAGCGATGCAATAAGTAAGTAACTAATATACAAAATATAAACAAGTAAAGATAAGAAAGATCAAACCGTGACACAATGATTTATAGTGGTTCGGCTACAAAGCTCCTCTTTGCCCTACTCCACTCCCCAAGTACCCAACTTGAGAGTTATCTTCACTATGTCAACAATCTCCCTTAAGGCGGACAAAACCATACACGTCGCTTACACTTTTTCTGGTACTAAGCTAAATACCGAGTTCTACTTTGAGATAGAACCAATCTAACACACTATGTATTTTGTGGCCTAATACTAACCTATCATACACATATGATACACACAACACACAACATAAGATATATAAGATGAATGATTATCAAAAATGTGATGACACAACTAAACTATTAACACTTGAAGCTTGACATCTTCGTGAGTGTTCTTCACTAAATAGTGGAATGAGTTGATCACTTGTAATGGATTGTGTAACAAGTATAATGATCAAAGAATATAAAAGATAAAAGATGTATGTGAAAAATATTTAAAATGAAAACTTAAGGTTGGTATTTATAGGCAAACATTTGAAATTCAAATGTTGTCCCAAACAGCTGGACGATGCGACCTACGGATCCACCAACACTTGGATCCGTGCCTTGTTATGGTGAATCTGTTTGAGGAGCTAGGACAACATTTTGTCATTTTATTATTAACCCCAAATCTATACAAAATATTGTTTTGTACTTATTAAAACTAGTTTAATAGATTCTTCTAAAAGAAAATATTTCTTATCATCAATAAGGAAATATTTTCTAGATTTGGGAAGATTTGGAAAGATTGTTTCCACTTATGGTTAATATTATTTATTCTTACATGATTAATATAACTAGCTTATAATTAATCATGTGTTAACTTAAATCATTTGATTAGAAAAGGTTTATGCAAATGATAATATTTTTCTTTGATCATTAACTATGTTTAATAATGCCATATTCATAGCTTAAGTGATTTGTCGGCGTCAAGTAAACTTTTGACTAAATAACTTGTTTACGTAAACTTTTATGTAGTATGACATTATATTTGTTATTTTTAAAATATGAAGATCATTAAATATAAATATCATTTTTGCACGAATATTTATATTAACATCTTTGACCACTTTTGGTCTCTGGATGAGTCATCGTTACGGCATTGATTTGTGAGATCGTAAAGAACTTCAGCACGAATTTTTACAACTCCTTAGGCAGTGTACCTAATCATTTCACTGTAGTATAGGCAAGACTTGGGGGTTGTTATCCTTCTCCAGGGGAATAGGTTGGAAAGGCTTGATCACGATCTAACATAATTCTAGGGGTTGAGAGAAGATTCTTTTTGAGTTTTTATATTTTATGAAAGCAAGTAAATCTATGGTTTGAGAGGTTGATTTGTTTAACTAGTAACTAAACTAATTATAATTTATGCTACTGGTGATAACTTTATGATAAACAAATGTATTTACCTAATCATGCACTACTCCTCAGATTGCTTCTCCTAGATCCGTTACTTTGTCACACTTGTGATGATCTGTGTAAGTATTTCCTAGGTCATGAAAGGATTACACGAACTCGTCATCTATTTAATATTCCATTAAGGCAACACACAAGTAAGGTAGTATGAAGACTATTACCAGGCCCCTAAGAGTATATTAATTGCATGTGAAATAACTTAAGAGGGATCAACCATATCAGGGGTAAGATAGTATGAAGAGTGTTACCGATGGTATCCTTTCTACACTACTCGTGTTTCCCTAAACATGTCCACAACGATACAGACAAAAGCTGGTTTTCTAAAGCCTAACGTGCACATTCATAAAAAAGAAGCAACATCAAAAGGATCTACAACCTAAGTTTCATGCAATCATAAGTAAATACAAAGAAGGGTTTAGCCTCGCATGTTATAAAGAAAGCAAGAAGATAAAATAATCAAACAACACATATACATATTGAATGATTAATGATAAATAACCTTACTTGATTAAAACATAGATTCAAGGTAGTACATGTCATCCCCCATCAGTGGCGGAAACACAAGAATGCGACACAATGATTCACATTGCACAAGATATAAGATCATACCGTACATTATTACAAGAGTTTATTTACAAAAGTTTACAATTTCGCAACCTTGGAAAAAGTCGAACAGTTGTCCTTCAATAAACTCCCAAATGTACTCATCTTTTGGTCCCAATTACTCCTCATTTACCTTTGCTAACAACACACCTAAAAATGATACTCGAAAACATCAACAATAATGTTGGTGAGCTCGTTGGTTTGACCTTAAACCTAGTTGTTGTGCCAATCATTTAAACAGTTGACAATAGTGCTATATGAGAGTGAATATAAGAATCAATCCCATGACTTAGCATCCTTGCTAATCATGTGCGATGACCTAGCATCACCACTAGTCATCAAAACCAGCATACACCAATGCTCTTGGAGCCGCAACTCTGATATGTCACTTACGTGCATAAAGGACCTACCAGCTGAAGCACTATATTATGGCAGGACCACAACCCTTGCATGCCAAACATAGTACATGCAAGTAAAACCATAACCATTGTCATGCCAAACACAGTACATGCAAGTAAAATCACAACCCTTGCCATGCCAAACACAGTACAAGCAAGTAAAATCACATTCACATATATTTACATAGCAGTCATAAGCACATAAATTGTCCTAAAAACAAAACCACATTTTGCACAGATCAGAAAACATTTCAAAATACATTTGAGTATCATTTTCCCCCAACAGAAAAGATTTAAAAAGTGGGGCTACGAGAACTCAAATCAACAGATGAATATAACAGCACAGAATACCTCTACTCAACAAACCAAACAATCTCTACAATGCACCAACTAGCCTCTACAATGCACCAAATAGCCTCTATAACGCACAATGGTACCCGGCCATGACCTAACATAATTTTACCTTATTAACAACTGTACAAGGTTATCTTATTGTACAAGCGTTCGTCTTTTACTCATACAAAATCCTCATTCTTTTACAAAATCCCCATCCTTATTTCCAAAACCTTTATTCCCATTATA
>BQNB010072748.1:0-14191 GCA_026074375.1 Tanacetum coccineum
TTTATGCTAAATTCCGAGAATAAAATGAAATCCTAAAACACACTTTTCGATAAAACCGAAAAATGTGTGCACTATTACAACTCTTATGCGAATTACCGAGAATGAAATGAAATGAAATCCTAGAACACACATTTCGATAAAACCGAAAAATGTGTGCACTATTACAAAATTCGGAATAACGATTATAAGACACAGATTCGATAAGTCTTGTTTATCAAATTCGGTGTACTATTTTATCTAAATAACAAACTCGGTGTCCTTTTTTTTCAAATTTTACCGAGAATGATAAAAACACAAAAATCAAAACTAACAAATTTAAAAATGAATCTTAATACCTTATAATCCTTAGACAAGATAAAACCTTGAATGGAAAGAAGGATTAAATCACTTTTAAATGAAAAAAAAATCGAACCAAAAAAAATGCTAAACCACACAAACACAACTCGGTAACCCCTTGGCTCTTGATACCAAATATCGGTACCCTATAATATCATTTCACTTCCATACAAATAGGTATGAATCAATGATAAGAAACCATAAGAAAAGAGATAGAAGAATGAAAGAATTTTAGAGAGAGAAACTAAAGAGAGAAAGTAGAGAGAAAATGAGATGGTTGATTACCTTGCACACAAAATACAAAATGAGATGAATGATTGTTGAATTATGAAGTGAAAATGATTTGTAGGATCTTAAGATGATAAAGTTGTGTTCTGGTTTTGACTTGATGTTACAGGTTCGATTTACAAATTTGATTAAACAAATCCTGTACCAACTTTGGTAACAAATTCGGTAACAAAATCGGTAAAGCAAATTCGGTAATAAATTCGGTAACAAACTCGGTAAGATATTAGATAGAGCAAACTCGGAAGGTTTCTCGAAGAAAGCAAAACTCGGTAGAATTTGTCAGACAAATTTCTCGAACAAGTCGTCGTAGCAAATTCGACAAGTTACAAATGGAAATTATCTAACAAATTTGCATATTACAATAATTCGATAATACCCCTAACACAAAACTCGATAAAACCGAAGATTTGTGTATCTATTATAAATTTTATGCTAAATTCCGAGAATAAAATGAAATCCTAAAACACACTTTTCGATAAAACCGAAAAATGTGTGCACTATTACAACTCTTATGCGAATTACCGAGAATGAAATGAAATGAAATCCTAGAACACACTTTTCAATAAAACCGAAAAATGTGTGAACTATTACAAAATTCAGAATAACGATTATAAGACACAGATTCGATAAGTCTTGTTTATCAATTTCGGTGTACTATTTTATCTAAATAACAAACTCGGTGTCCTTTTTTTTCAAATTTTACCGAGAATGATAAAAACACAAAAATCAAAACTAACAAATTTAAAAATGAATAAGAAACCATAAGAAAAGAGATAGAAGAATGAAAGAACTTTAGAGAGAGAAAGTAGAGAGAAAATGAGATGGTTGATTACCTTGCACACAAAATACAAAATGAGACCAACACCCTCTCCATGGGATAGAGAGGGGTATTTATAGTTTCTTACTAACCTAGGGTGACGCCTAGGTGTAGTGTTGATGGGCCAGTTCGGGTTTTGGGCTTTAGCCCGCAACGTATACAATATTAGATTAAATCACGAGCCCGACTCCCTTTCTAGCCAAATACAACGATTAATAAATAAAGACCGAGTTTCCTTGTTCGACTTAATATTTTGAGGCTAACAGTAATCCACGATCAAACTTATCCAACATACTCACATCTGCAGATGCTATGTCAAGTCTCGTGTAGACCATCTGATACTCCTGGATTCCAACCGCATATATACATGACCACTGACCATTCTTTTCTACATCACAATCCCCTAATAGACTACCCTCCAATAACAGTATGGAGTGTCCCTCCAACCAAGTCTGTATCAACATCCCGTTGTAAAACCTGGACTGTGACACCCTTAGAGTATTACCACTCTGATCCCTGATGATCTCCAGACCAAGTATATTTCCCTTTGCTTTAACCAGCAAACCCTTGGTAACCAAGATCTCAGTCTTACATCCGTAAGAAAAAACCATACCATCTATATAGAGAAATAGATGTATGAACATACCTGGTGCATACTACCAGTAATGCCATTGTTTTTCCTGCAACCATTGCTGAGCACATATACATCTGACCGAGCATTCATATCATCTTTCAATCTAGCCTCCCACTTGAAAATCACCTCACAAGCAAATGTATTATTGAAAGTCAATAACTCATGTGCATATATCTTATCCACTGCAGCAACTACAAAAGCAGCCTCATTACTGTCTTCTCTATAACTGAATAGTTCCCATGCAGAGTGTTGCTCCTTATCACGTGCTGAATGATAGTATATTAAATCTTGAGTTTGTACTTCCTGTGAACCAACTAAATGATCGGCATTCCCATGAGGTTCCATCACAAATGTATGATCCTCCTGTGGTTCCATCTCAAACTCAACTCCTTGCAACACCTTCACTGAAGTCGTACCTACACCAAAACCAATAAAAGTTTTCTTGTATTCTCCACTTTCATTGAAACTCATATTCCTGTAAAGCACTACCTTTGAAGTAATGTTATCTAACCTCCAAAGCTTATTACCCACTATACCTTTACGGTATCTCAGGAATATGCACTTGACCTTAACCGATTCAAGCATCCCTTACTTAATACTAGCAAGCCAACCAAAAAACCCTAACATATCTATAGGTGTCTTAAATCTAATCACTGATGATGATGACCTATTCACTAGATATGTAGACATGGTTGTATCCTCTGCCTAAAAAACCTTGGACATACCTGACTGAATTAAAAAACAACGTACCTTAGCAAAGAGTGTCACGTTTGTCTCATTAACCAACACATTCTGCTGTTGTATCCCTGCAACACCCAAATGTTTGGCGGCCCCACTCTTCATACATTATTGTATAGACCTCTGATTACAAGAATCAAGAACATTACCCATCTTGATCTTCCACCCAGTCTGATATTCCTTTTCCTGCTCCTTTACCAAGCAGTCCGTGCTTGTCTTCTCTTTGGGTTGCTTGTCCTCCAATAGTCTTTGAGCCACTGCAGTATCATCGTTACAAACCTAAAAAACCTCAGCTTCACGATCCCCTTGAGCTCCCTGCAGTTCCACCTAAAACCAAACACGTTTTTCATCATGTACTCCATGGACTCCTGTTTCAACACCAGGACCAAGTTGTTTGAACCCAACTTGTTTTGAACCTTCATGCTTTTATACAATATTCTCATCGAGCTTTTCGATGTTTAACCTAGTATTCATCCTAGCCATTCTTCTTTTTTAACCTTGCTACAAACCTTGTCAAGTTGCTTTTTAACCAACTTTACCGACAAGTCTCACAAGCTGTGTGCTATATCCGCTTTCTTGTAATAATTGATCTACTAACCTTTAGAAAAATACTAAAGCTTCGATCCTTCCACCTCAATTCTACAACCTTGATATACCTTGTACCCCAAGTAATCACTTTTCTTGAATCCCAAGACAAAGCTAAACCTTACTTGTCTTCCAAGAACTACCACGACTTAAATATCAAGAAACCGTTTAAAGTAAATCTTTTAACCCTTTGCTAACCATTTAACCTTTTGTGAATTTACCTACACGATCTAGCAAAGTAACCCGTTTGTAAAAACCCTTGCTTGATCGATATAACCCTAAGAATAAACATTCTTAGAAATAGATCAAACCAAGAAACCCTTCAAAAAACAAAACCCTTTCTTACTCAAATATCGATTGAACCGTGGGTATAAAACCGCCCAACAAATCGACAACCCGTGAATCAAGAAAGTATCCTATGCTTTTTGAAGTAACCCTTGTCGTACTTTTATTTTTGCAAAACAAATTCTTGTAACCTAAGAAACCTTGCAACCTTGACAAGTCTTGGATTTATTCTCCGACCCTTTGTTTATTCTGATAACCTTGTGATATAAACCTCACAACACCGAATCAAACAAAGTACCTTTTGCAATAACTCCAAATAATATTTTTTTAATTATTATTATTATTTGAAAACTAACATCCCTTAAGTCTTCTACACCTTGTCGCGGACCCGGACAATCGAAGAACTCAAGAACCTTTACCTGCCGATACCCTGCTGCTCCTTGACGTAAAAAAACCTCAACACCAAGAACTTTTGTTGTCGAGAACCTGGTAGCCCAAACAGAATAGAACCCTCATTTTCCTTCTAGAAAAACTAAACTACAAAGACCTCTTCTTAATCGATCCTAGTTAACCAGAGAACCCCCGAACCTGAACTCTTGATACCACTTGTAAGATTTGATCACCCTACAACCTGGTTACTAGTGCGGAATAAATCTTGAAGACAAACACACCCCAACAGATTATGTATGACAGAAAAAAAAAGATGCGCAAGAATATAACCTTCAATATTAAATGTTTATTGAGTAAGAAAAGAATGAAGTACAAAACCCCTCCCTCCTCACATTTTTTATAGAGACGAGGAGGGAGAACAAACAGGTTGGAAAGAATGAGGTATAAAACCCTTCCCCCTCACCTCCTTTTATAGAGATGAGGGGAAGGATGGGCTTGGGCCGTAGAGAAACCCAACAACCCTAATATGGCTATAATTAGAGCTAAATTTACACTAAACCCTCTAACCTATTGACTAAAGTGAATACTATATCTAACAATACTTCTTTTATATTGTACCATGCATGCTTTTTAAGCTCGTAAAACGTATGTGTTGCTTAAGTGAGACGGAACCGAGGCGGGTCTCGGGATATCCAGGGACGGAACCAGGAGGTTCTCGTGGGTTCTCAGAAACCCAATGGATTTTTTTGATGTAGTGTTAATTTTTGAAAAAAAAACATCGATATTTTTTAAATATACGCGGTTCATCAAAATGCGTTTCTAGTGTTATTTAGTTAGTATACGTACAAATAAAAAATAAACATAAGAAAATGTTAAACCTTCCTATGGAACTTGGAGTCTATTATCAGATTGTGCCTAATGATAATGATTTTGCTAACTTGGATAATATTGTCAAACTTGCTAAAAATATGGTGGATAAAAAAAAGCATACACCTCATCCTTTGGTTTATTGATTATTGAAGTTGGCTTTAGTGTTGCCTATTGCTACCACTGCGATTGAAAGATGTTTTTTTTTTCTAAAATGAAGGTCACTAAAACTGATTTGCGTAACCGGGTGGGGGACAATTATTTTAACGGTGCTTTAACTTGTGCTATAGAGAAAGAATAACTTATTAATGTTAAATATGAGGGTGTACGTAAGCGTTTTTTCGCTATAGAAGTTGTAGGATCCACTTATTAGAAGGTAATATGGTAATTTATTTATTGTTTTGATGAATTCTTCGTTTTCATTCACTTTTTTACTCTATTATATTACGTTTTAGAAGTTTTTGTCCACTCGTCCATATTTAGTCCTGGTTCCGTTCCTCTGTTGATACCTTTAAATTTTTGTGGCGTAATGTTAATTTCGTTATTTTTTTTTTCATTCTAAATGCATCTGGTGAGTTTGTGTCCCGTTTCCATCGTGCTTGCATCATTACTACTCTTGTTTCCTAGTAAAGAAACATAAGTCTTGGTAAAAAGTGAAGATAATTTCGACAAATTCATTTATAAGAACTATGAGACTCATTTTCTCAAATCCAAAAAGGCAACTTGATTATTGACAAAATAAGATTTTGTCAAATTATTCGAGATAAGAAAGGTGACTGATGATGTTGTATGCATGGTTCATATATGTTGAGTGGGTGATCTAGAAGTCGAAGAATCGGTTGTACCTCTATTTCATGTATTATTAGTCGTGATGGTGAGGATATATAGAAAGTGACTTATTACTCCTCAAAGAAAAAGCATGAAGCCATTTATTAATTTTGTATCAGTGATTCAATGTTGGTTGACTTATGACTTTGACAAGTTACTAGCTAAGACTTTTTCATGCACCCCACCCAAATAATTGCCAAATGAGATCACACCATTCGAGCGCTAGGTATCGTCGTGCCGTCCTACTCATGTCGTCATGCAAACTAATGTCATATTAGCACTTTTCTCTATAACACCAGAATACATCACCACATCAAAAACACCCTTCCCTCGTATCAAGTGATGTCGTCATGCAAAAAGTGATGTTGTCATGTTAAAGAAAAGAGAAAAAGACATAATAATAATAATAATAATAATAAATGAAATATACCAGGCCACCTCGGCTGGCCTTAACGGTGCGAACCCTGACGACGCGAGCTCCGGCGTCGTTGTGATGTCGTCGCGTCGGCTGGTCCCGGATGGCGCGAAGGAGCGACCAAACCATCCTATGCTCTTAGTGTGGGCATGCCTATAATTAAATGTACAATGAAGAAGTAAACAATCACAAAATTTAACGTTATTACAATATCTATGTCAATTAAAGGTCATAAAGTGCATTTCATTAGACTAAACATGCAAGATATGTAACACAATTTTTTTGGACCATATTCATTTTCAAACTATTGGAGTTTTTAACAACATTTTACAATACGCGAGAGGCGCGAACCCCTCAGTCCGCCCTTGTATGTCACTATCTTATATTCGGATCGAGTCAAGATCTATAGAATAACATCAAATGTGTTGTCTAGTGTGCAGCTTCAAACCCTGAGGTTATAACTTTAGGGTGAACTTCCATATGTGCAGCTTAGTTGGTTTCGAAGAAGAAAACATAAGTTGAGTTGCTCACTTGATCGAGCGTAAGATGAGCCAGTTAAGACATTATCTTTTACATATTATCATTAGGGCGAGACGTGTTGGATGATAGCGTTGCATGCTATCAATGTTTTGCAATAACATGCATATATTCAGTCTTCAACAATTAAGAGTTAAGCTTAACGATTTTTTAGTTGCAATTTCTATAAACAAGCATTGAAGGAAGGAAGAACATGCAATGCGCGCCATGACTCTTGATGTCAACTTCTCCATATACTGTATATGCATTTATTTATGATCTTCACTTCAACGTCGAGTTGAATTGAACTAGTCCTAATGTGGAATTAATTTCTACGCGCGTCCATGGTCCACAAACTAATCAATCGTCTTTGATGTCGATTTTAAGATTTAATTAACATTACTACAACTAAGTCTAGGAAAAAGTTGAATTCGAAGACCCGATGTAGGAATTTAAGAATCATGGCTCATGATGTAGGAATACCATAACTCATTAACCCCTCAACATTTAAACTTTAAAAGGAAATATTTCCATTATGGGTAAAGACTTGCATTTATAAATTCGTACAAAAAATTCAACATTTTCTGAAACACACTATATGTCCTCAAATTACAAATTACAAACTGCTAATTCGTACTTCTTAATGCAACATGTATTATCTCTTCATTTTCATTAGCTCATTAGTTAATTTCTAAGCATCATAGATTAGATACATCATATGACGAAAGTTAAGCTTTATGCATATACCTAAACTTGAGTCATAGTTACTAGTCAAAAATAGCATACTTCAATTCATCTAGAAGTTCTTCAATTTGACTAGGCACATTATTAAGAATTTGAGATTGAATTTTCACAACATTTTATAACTGGCAAAAACTCTATAGTTACAAGCTAGTGTACAATACAACACGCCTAAAAATTACTTATATAAATCTGAACTATAGTAAACTAAAGAGTTTGTCTTCTGAAGGTACATATGAATACTTTTCAAGTGAAGGATTGTTGATTTAGGTCTAAGATAATTATAGTGATAAACGAATACTCGCTTAAAACGACGGTGTATAAATAATTATATTTGTGAAATGGTGATTTTGGTTCAATCCTTAATGCAAAACTTATAGGTTTAATTTGTAGTCATTGCGAGATAAAAGTCGACGGATTAAAAAAGAAAAATAATAAAAGTTTAAAGATTAAATATTTAAATTATTAATTTAGTGGTAGATGTTGTTATCATTTTTCTCAATTTTTAGTTTTTATAGTTTTTAACAAATATCATTGTTAGTTACTCATTTCGTCTCATATTAAGTGTACAGTTTGACTTTTATGAGTTATTTTTTTTTTCAACTTTCACCTTAAACATTTTTATTTTTATTATATAATACTTGATGAAATTTATATCAATAAAAATAAATTTAAAACATAATTATTCATACATAATGTAGTGATTACTTAAAAGAAAAATATAGTACACAAAAGTATAAGAAAAAAATCTCATAAATTAAATTAAACAAACATGGATTTTAAGACAATATTTTTTGTAGATTCTCATGCAGAAACAACTTTCGATCTTCTAGAATGAGTTTGTAATTCTTCAGATTTTGTTTGTCGTTATTGTTGTTTGTTCCATGGAAAAGTTTTTTCTTGTCAAAATGCTAAATGCCAAAGATTAATTAATTCTAAAGAATTCCCAAAAATAATACTATATCACACGCTCATCATTTTAAATGCAACGGATTAAGCTTAGCGAGTCTTTATTAACCAAGTTGTATAATTTTTTCTAGTTTATCTCATTTGATAATTATCGTTATCTTGTACTGTATTTAATTAATAAGAAACTATATTAAGACAAAAGCTAGTTTCTTTTTTCCTTTATTGGATTTTTTGTACGTAATTACAAGTCTACAATACTAGAGAGTGACACACTAGTAATATATAATTAAAATTGACTTATGAAGAAAGTTTTTAACTTTTTATGATTTTATGGGTGCTTTAAAGCATCTTTGAAGAAAAAATCTCTTTTGTAAAAAGTAAACATGTGAAGTTGATCGGTTCAACTATCCATTCTTTGAAAAATAAAAGGACAAAGAAAGACTAAGAAAGTCAAAACTGGACAATAATTTTGGAAAAAAAACGGACAGGTAGAATATATTTAGAACAAATTTATTAAAAACCGATATTTTAAAAACTTTTATTTCATACTTAAAAAAACATTATATAATAATTAAAAAATAAACTTTTTTTTTGACACTCGGCAAAAATTTATAAAAACTAACAAGGCGCTAGAAGTAAAACATTACAAGAAATCAAATTTTGCGGGTTTTTAATGCCAAACATCTCTAGAAAAATTCACTACCTACTTGCCTATATTATGTTGCCTCCCAAGGAATGAAAGAGGAGACTAATATTCATCAAGTAAAAGTCCTCTGCATCTTAACCGGATTGAAGTCATTTTTCATTCAAAAATTATGGAGCGAATTCCGAAATCCCCAAATGAACCTACAATGAGACATAGTAAAACTCCTTCCTAATATGCTTTTAATATGATCCGGAAGGTCTAATAAGAAGAGAACCAAGTCATTCCCATTCCGAAACGAGACAAAGTTTTGCTATAAACGCTCCTCCACAAACGGACCACACTCGTTTCAAACAACTCCATGAGCCACGTACAAACTGCAACAGAAGATGATTTATGAAGTCTCTGTACCGCCATGTCCCCAATACTTTCGAGCAGGAGAAAGATCTCAAGGTTCATCGCCTTTATGGGCCAATTATTACTGGTCTAGTACTGCTAGAGAGCTCATTTTTCGAAGAGCTACTGCACACATGAAAAACGTTGATTTTAATAGGAATAAACTTAAACCCTCACTAGTAGGCTCAGCATGAGATGGAAGAACCATATTATCAATGGCTAACCGAACCTCTTTTACGCTGAAACCCCCACTACTGGAAAGAGAAGCCTCTCTACATCGAATCTACTTACTGAAGAATGAATCACAGAATCCAAAATACGACTGTAATTCGTCAAGTGTCGTCGAGTTGTTGATGTTCTACACCTCCTCTAACAGCTCTCCGAAAAGACGTTTCCACAGAACCCGACATTTTATCAGCAACATTTATATTATGATCTATTTCAAGAGCGAATAACCTCGGGAACCTGACACGAAACGAAATGTCTCCATTCCATGTTTCTGACCAGAAACTAGTTGAACGACCATCACCTATATGTTTTGAACAATAAGAAAGGAAATCAAAACCTGTAGAATTAAGAACGTGAACTTCCTTCAAAATCGAACTCCATATAGAGACTTTGTGAACCGAATGGGTATCAATCTTATTCCCGTGAATCGCTTGAATTACTCGACACCAAAGAGACCCATCTTGAGAAACGAACCTCCACACCCATTTGAGAAGGAGAGCTCGATTAAGAGCGAAGTAACTCGAAACTCCTAAACCGCCTTTTTTCTTTGAAGCAAGCACCTTATCCCAAGCAATCCAAGATATTTTTTTCTCCGATTGGCTAGCCCCTTTAAAAAAATTACTACGAATAGATTCCATAACCTTAAGGACGCCTTTAGGAACCTTAAAGATCGACATATTGTAAAGTGGAGAAGCACCAAGAACCGATTTTAAAAGAGTGAGACGTCCTCCAATCGAAAGGGTTTTTGCCTTCCACTTAGAAAGACGAGCTTTCAACTTTAACACGACATCATCCCATGCATTAAAACGAGACATCATCTCACCCACCATAACACCAAGGTAACAAAATTTCTTTTCCATAATAGAACAACCTAAATACGAAGCCATGTACTCCACACCAGATCGAGGAACCCCCACTCCCAACACTTGACTCTTTTGAATATTGATCTTTAGACCCGATGCAAGATGAAAGCACTTAAGGATATTAATAATACCGCTCAAATTGCTATTAGACCATTCACCCATAAACAAAGCGTCATCCGCATAAAATAAGTGAGATAAGACTAAAGACTCATGTAGCTGGATACCTTTAAACACCCCTTCTCCTACCGCTTTATTAACAGATAAATGCAAGGATTCCATAAAAAGAATAAAAAGATAAGGAGATAACGGGTCACCTTGTTTGAGACCACAATGGAGGTGAAATTCATTAGAAGGACTTCCATTAACTAAAATTGAAGCCTTAGCAAAACCAAACGTACCTCGAATCCAATTACACCAAATTGAACCAAACCCGAAAGCTTCAAGCACATCAATCAAATAGTCCTAACGAACCGAATCATAAGCCTTAGCAAAATCTACTTTAAAAAACATCGCTTGCTTATTCTTCCTTTTACACCAATCAAGCACTTCATTGAGAATAAACGGACCATCTAAAATCTGTCTATTGGTACAAAAGCAGATTGAGTGTCAGACACTAAATCTGCTATCACCATAGCCAACCGATTTGCCAAAATTTTTGTAACGACTTTATAAACACTCCCAATCAGACTAATCGGACGATAATCATTAACATGTTTTGCATCTATGACCTTAGGGATTAAAGAAATAAAAGAAGAATTACATCCCTTTGAGAAAGACCCATGCTTGAAAAATTGCTCTACAGCTTCACAGAAGTCCGGCCCGATACATTCCCAATATTTCTTGAAAATTTCAAAAGTGAACCCATCCGGACCCGGAGACTTATTGTCTCCACAATCCCACACAGCTGATCTAATCTCGTCATGAGAAACAACTTGCTCCAAGTCAGCAACCTGATCACAAGAAAGCCTATGCGGAAAAAAGAAATTTAGTCTCAACCTAGCTGAAGAAGGTTTATTAAAACGAGTTTCATAATGATCATGAAACAATTTCTTCACTTTGATTGGATCAGTACACCATATACCGTCATCAAATACACCGCGAATAGCAAGATGAGATCGTTTCTTATTAATGATACCATGAAAGTATGATGAGTTCTCGTCACCTTCAATCGCCCATCTCACTTTTGACTTCTGGAATGCGTCCCTCGTCTCCATCTCCTTTAGGTCATTAAGATTACATTTTAATTCATGCCGCCTAGCAATCAGAGAATCATTCGGACCTAACTGATCCAACTTTTTATCAATATCCCGTAGCTCTAAAATAATTTGGTTCTTGAAACCAACAGTCTGAGACTTCTTATCCCTAATCCACAATCTAATAGCTCTTTTAAGCTCCTGAAGCTTCTTTTTAAAACGAATCATTTTATTGTTATCCGAAAAATCATAACCACTCCATGTATGTTCCACCATTTCATCAAATCCGGAAAGCTTAAACCACGAATGATAAAACCGGAAAGGAGTCGGGCCAAAATCCACTTTAACTTCTCGTAAAAGAATTGGACGGTGATCAGATAGATGACGATCCAAACACAACGCCGTGATTGAAGGAAAAAGATTGAGAATTCCTTCCGAGACAATAAATCGATCAAGCTTACTCATTTTTTCCGCCGAAGGGTGCGACCAAGTATATGAATAACCCTCCATTTTGATATCTATTAGACCGGAAGAAAAAATGAATTTATTAAAGAAACTAGCATTACTAGGATTAAAACTCGTCCCACGTCTTTCCTCATTAGAACGCACCTCATTAAAATCACCCATGAGAATTGACTCCCCATTCCAGCGACCCAACAAAATCAATATATAATCCCATAACACACGTCTCAACCTAGGCTCTTGCGACGCATAGATTGAAACGATGAGAACCTTAGTTTTATTTGGAATCCACGTCCCATAAATAGCAACAAAAGAATCAGATATAGTAGCATAATCTTTCTTGAAAATAGACTCTTCCCACATACATAAGATACCGCCAGAATTACCAACAGATTCGCTAAAAACGAAATCATAGTTCGAGTTACCCCACATAAACTTCACGTCCATGTGTGACACCTTTTCCATCTTCGTTTCTTGGATTGCGATAAAATTAAGTTTATTATTGTTTGTTAACTCCTTAACCCACTCCTTTTTAGACTTGTTACCAAGTCCTTGAATATTTAACGACATAATATTCATTTGAAAACTACATCGTCTCCTTTATTCTATTTATAAGCAACCAATAACTTAAAAACAACAAAATCCTAAACCGATTAAGTAGGAAACATATCAAAAACTAACATCTATCTAAAACAAAATTTACGAAACAAATCATAAAGTTTAAGTCACAATCTAACATGAAAGAATCTTAAGCTGCAAAATGATTACAGGTTAGAACCATTTATCTTTTGCATGTCTAAACATATCAAAAACTAATATTGTATGTATTTAAAACAAAATTTACGAAACAAATCATAGAGTTTAAGTCACAATCTAACATGAAAGAATCTTAAGCTGCAAAATGATTACAGGTTAGAACCATTTATCTTTTGCATGTCTAAACATATCAAAAACTAATATTGTATGTATTTAAAACAAAATTTACGAAACAAATCATAGAGTTTAAGTCACAATCTAACATGAAAGAATCTTAAGCTGCAAAATGATTACAAGTTAGAACCATTTTTCTTTCTTGCATGTCTAAACATATCAAAAACTAATATATATTTAAAACAATATTTACGAAACAAAATATAGAGTTTAAGTCACAATCTAACATGAAAGAATCTTAAGCTGCAAAATGATTACAGGTTAGAACCATTTTTCTTTTGCATGTCTAAACATATCAAAAACTAATATCTATCTAAAACAAAATTTACGAAACAAATCATAAAGTTTAAGTCACTATCTAACATAAAAGAATCTTAAGCTGCAAAATGATTACAGGTTAGAACCATTTTTCTTTTGCATGTCTAAAGATATCAAAAACTAATATCTATTTAAAACAAAATTTACCAAACAAATCATAGAGTTTAAGTCATAATCTAACATGAAAGAATCTTAAGCTGCAAAATGATTACACGTTAGAACCATTTTTCTTTTGCATGTCTAAACATATCAAAAACGAATATCTATCTAAAACAAAATTTACAAAATAAATCATAAAGTTTAAATCACAATCAAACATGAAAGAATCTAAATGATACAAATAAACTATGCACAATAGGAATTAGTCGTTTTTTTCAGTGCGTTTGGCCCATGACCCACGCTTAAAAGTATAACTTTTTTGTGATTTTGACATTCGAATAATGTTCACATGGAGTGTGGTATTATGTTCTCTTTAATTATTGGCGGAACATAACGGATGCAGGGGAGTGATCCGGCCCTCCAAAATCTTGAATTACTGTAAATAATCTAATGTTTAAAATGAAATATTGTGTGTAGTACAATATATGAGTGGGGTGTTGCGAGGAATAGTTTGTCACTTTAGATAAGTAAAGGCATTGTCATGTTAGTTCTTCAGAGTTTTTAAATGACTATTGCATTTACAAAACATATTTAAAAGAACTAGTTGGATACCCGCGTATAGCGGCGGCGATAAAAATTGCTAGCCCAACTCGCTCCGCAATTTCCTACCCGCTTAGAGAATTCGTTTGTTTGGGTTTCCGTAGCTTTCC
>BQNB010072748.1:14421-32332 GCA_026074375.1 Tanacetum coccineum
CCAAAGTCATTGAACCATCTTCCTTTATGTGTTAGACGGAAACGCCTCACGCATCTCCTTCCTCTCATTCATTCAATCCACTGAAAGCCGACCCTTTAACAGGCCATGGATCTTATCTTGGTTTCTCAAAATGCTATAGGAAGCGGCCACACTTCCGCATTTAGATAGGTGGACCTTATCAAGAGTGCTCTCGTAACTATGAACACTCCAATACAAGATGTATTATAAGCCCATTAAGAATTATATTCAACCTCCAACAACATTACGATTCCAAGTTCCACTAACCATGGGATGGTGTGATGTAACTATCGTAGAACTTCAGTCACGTTCGGATGATGTACTTTTACTTGTTCTCGAGACTTGGTGAATTACCAAGCGTCAAGTCAAGGTTCCATCATGGGTGACTATGTACTTGTGGGCTTGCTCCCATCCCTCACATATTTCAATGAGTATTACATGATAACTTCCTATCTGATTATAAGAAACTATTGGTGATCACCCCATCTTCATTTAACTGATTGAGTTTTTGTATCTAAACCAATGTCACATGAAACGCGGTACGCTTTGGTACGGAATCACGAAACGGGTATGCGGTTCGCGGGGTCCTTAAAATTCGGTACGAAAGGGGGTAGGCTCATTTCGGGACGCCCCGGTTCGCTTTGGTTCGATGTACCATATAATTTGGTACGATGTACCATATTATACTTACATTTATATAAGTTTTAATAGGTTTATATATATTAAATTTACAAACTTTTATTAATTTATCATTATATTTAATAATCTTAATTATATACTTTATACAAATGTTGCAAATTTTGTAATTTAGTTATATATTTGAGAAAGCCCACTAGTAATTAACATCAAAATAATATTATTGGGTCAAATTAAATAATTGGCCCATTTATATCTTATTAGTACAAAACACAGAAAAACAAATTATGTAACTTATTAGTTGACCTACGTTTCCTATCTTTCCTTCTTTAAGCCGCTTCACCCTTTTCCCTTCTTCATAACAACAGTCCACCGGAAAACACCACAAAAATCAAACTGTTGACCTTCGTTGACCGGTACGCGGATATTAAAAGTTATGTTCAATATCTAAATTAAACTCTATGGTAAAGTAGCCGTACCAACTCACTTTGGTATCGCCGTACAAATCACTTTGGGACGCCCGTACCAATAGGACTTCGGTACGCTGTTTGATATGCTTTGAGAAACGCCGAATATAGCGATCCAGATCGTGATCCCGAGCGATCCGAGTCGCGATCGTACCACGTTTGGGTACGAACGGTCCGAAACGCGAAACGCGGCCGAGTCAGCGTTTCCTGTCACTTTGATGTAACTTCACGGCACACACAAATTTGTGGCATTTATTTATTGTGTACATGCAGATTGTCTATTAAACGAGACCTCTTGACACGCCACTTCTTTGCAACATGCAGTGATGACTAGATGACTTGTTTTCTTTGATCATACGACAAGAAACCCCCACCATGTGTGAAATTTCAGCCACATGTGGTTGTCAAGTCTCTTTGATCAATTAGCTAGTGTGAACAAGTGTATCTGTTTTGTCTTTCAAATATGCACAAAACATTAGTCTGGAACACTGCATTTTTAATAACGCAAGACATCATAATGCCTATACAGTGATAAAGACTAAGATATGCATAAATTGTCATCTTACTGAAGTGTATTGTTTATACATACATATAGTCAAACATGAAGAAATTCAATTTCAACAATCTGACAATAGGTGTTTCCTCATGTCCCGTACTCGAGTGTATAAGATATGATGCAAACATTTAATGACAATTCTCAATTGTCCATGAAGTAGTTATCCTAAGCCTCACTGTGAAATGTATTTCTAGATTAATAATAAAAACCATCCTTATTTTGTTATTATTATTTACATAAGATACAAGTCAACACTTGAAAGGCCATGCTAAACTTCATCTATTTTTTTTCCTTCTTTCTAATGTTTACAACAACACATTTTACTAATAAGTTAACATATTAAATTAAAGATGGTGCACATCAGTGTTCATTCAAGAGATGGATATACATCTCTTTTTTATTTATGAGATGTATGCGTGCATACTCGTTATGGTTGAATAATTTTGATGTACGAAAAAAAAGGTTAAAACAAGAAAGTGTGCTCACAAGGATGATAGCATGTTATTTTAAAACATGAATATTTACAAATCTAGTTTTCTATGACAAAGAGATTCAATGTAAGTATAACTAGACGTACTATATTCATGCATCGTTTATAAGTACATTAATTACCAGCATCCGCACTATCAGCGTTGCTTATATCAGTCATACATACATCATTCACACTAGAGTTGACAACATTATCAATGTTTAGTTTAAACATTCCTCCGCTGAGATACCCTTTGCCAACGAACTTTCCGCCCTTAGAAAGGATGAATTTATCAGATTCAAAGACAAGTTTGAAACCAAATTTATTAAGGATGGAACCGGACATCAAATTCTTGCGCACATCGGAAACATGGAAAACATTGTTTAAGGTTAGGGTGTTGCCTGAGGTGAACACCTGATCCGCTCTGACTACACCTTAAAATATATATATAATATAATAAAATATCAAATATATAGTAAGAATAGTCAAAAAGCAGAGTCAATGATACCGAGAAGTAGTATAGAGCTTTCCCGGGTCGTAAATCCCCAACGAGGCTGGAATGGTAATGGAGGAGGGGGGAGGTGCATATCCATGGTGGTGGTGAATGTTCGTGGGGTAAAAACGGGTATAAACACCCGTGAGTGTGTTTGGGAGGGAAATTCGAGCGGGAAAGGTGGTTTGGATGTGTAACAGAGTAAAAGTTTTACCATTTGGCTAAAGTGGTCCCTCAAAGTTAATGGTTAATTTGCACACATGGTCCTTGTGGTTAAATAACTTTTGGGGACTTGGCAAAACAAGTCCCCAAGAGTTATACTACTTTTTGCATCCATCGTCCCTTTGGTGTTACAAGATAGCGGGGGGTTGGCAGTTTTGCCCCTACTTGTAACTTTGGGCATATTAGGCAAAATTTACCCTTCTCATTTTTTTTCCTCTTTTCTCCTATTTTTATATAAGTTTAGGGTTTGCAATTTTCAGCCCCTACATTTATATTCTCTGAAATTTGGCCCGGGTTGTCTGGGTTGACTTTGACTTTGACCAGTTGACTTTTCTGTTGACTTTTTGACTTGATTGACTTTCCGGCTTTGATTTGGCTTTGTCTTTCACAGTCTTTTCCATTCCGAGTCCAGTTTTGTCGTTTTGGCTTTGTTTTTCGTCCTTTTCTTGGTTATCCGTTCCTGCACAATACAATTAGCAAAACAAGCGTATCTTTGGCATTTTAAGTCCGTTTTTGGTTATTTTAGCTTGTTTTTAAAGGTAAAAGGTATGTGTATTTAAGCACATACCAAAATCCCCCATACTAAGGTATTGCCGTGTCCTCACGCAATGCTATGAAGTAAGCATTTACGAAAACTAAGAATCTCAATCTCCCTCGACTAATAACTTTGAAAAGTAGCAAAGTGTTCGTCAAAGGAAACTAAAGAATCAAAAGCTTCGACAAGTCCCGTTTTCACCATTTTTTATTTGTACACTAACTATCCCTAATATTTTTGGATTTTTCTTTTTCTTTTCTCGACTACCTGTTTGACTTCCTTTATTTTATTAACACTGGGATCATAGAATGAGAAACAACCATAGAATAATCTACGGGTGTCCTGTCGGATAAATTCATCGTCCCCGATTTTTCACTAGATCCAAACCAAGCAATTAAACAAGATCATTTGTCAATATAAGTCTAAATGCTAAGCACTCATACTTATGACTTGTGAACTTTTAACTCCCAACATGAATATATGGTTTAAATGTGTGTGCTCATTTCAACTCAACCATAGATCAACTTATTTCCATAGTCGTGATTCAAGATGAATCATGACTCAAAGCAACAACTTATTAAGACCTTGTAACTTGATTTTAAGAAAGAGATTTGATGTAGAACTTTTGCAACATTTTCTCCATTATAATCATAAGTTCTTAAGCTTGGAATGGTTGTTTAGTTTGAACACCTACCTAGGCGCGCCCCTGGTAAGGATTTCAACAACCAACTGACGATGTTCTTAGTTTGAAAACCCACCCGTTTCTAGCGTAGTGGGGAGGAAATCACAACAACCACCTTGCTCCTAATATGGCTAAGGATTAGTGTTTTAGTTAGAACCTCAACCTAGTCCTCGCATTCCTGGTGAGATGTCACAACACTCCAAATCCTTAGAAGTAAAAGATGTCTTAGTTTGAACCCCACCTCGTGGTTATACGGGTAGTGGGATTTCACGTCAAAATCTTTTACTTGCTATATATCAATCAAGTGTAAGCTTTTATTGGCGAAATTTCAATATTCATGCGTTTTTGCATTCATACTTCATTCATGCTTCTTTGACATTTTAACTTTCGAATTATTTAAGAACAGAAAAATCTCGCTTTAAAGAATCAAGGTACAAATTTGAAGCTTTTTCTAAAAACATCGATTGACTTAGTTCGAACTGAAGAGCACGTATGATTAGTTCTGGATTAGAGCTAATGGGGAGAAAAGCCACAAGTTACTCATATAAGTTTTAGTTTAGCACATAAACTTATATTTAACTCTATCATTTCTTGTTCTTCACATTATTAAAATTCGAAGCAATCGAATTCGTGAAAGCTTAGCCTACCAGAAGTAAGTTGAGGAACTAGCTAGGGCTCAACACGCCCGATCGAGTCAAAAATTATTCTCATTCTACCCATTAGGAAAGTCAAAACTGTGACAAATATTATTTTATTTTTGCATATTTTATTAATTTTTGCTTTTTTTGGTCATTTTTGCAAAATTTGGTTGTGTAAAAAATGGGGATTACGTGATAACAACGACTGCAGGCAAAAATCAAATCGAAGATTCCCCCCCCCCCATACTAGAACTAAACATCGTCCTCGATGTTTCAAAGGGGTACCTACGTAAATCTAAGGCCGTTTATGAAGTGTGCCAAAAGATAAAACGTTAGTCGATTAGATTTGGATACTGAATTCCCAAAATGAAGCTGAGGATGTGAAGCTCGAGTTAAAAATGACATAATCGAGAGCCTTCACAATCCGGGATACCTGGACATACAATACAAGCACACAAACATGACAAAAAAAAGGTATTGAAAATGCAAGCCTTCTCATACACAAAAACAACTTGATTAGCTTAAAAGAAAGAAAGATTGACTGGGAATATAAGCATGGGGCTCGATGTCCTCCCACGAAGCGCTTGTTTGGGTCACGACGCTAGACCCGTCCCCTGAATTTATTGGTCCATAGGGATCGTTTGGAGATTGGCCAACCTCGGTTGGTATGTCCCCTCCATAGTTATATGTTTGATACAGTATGACCCATTCACTTTAAAGTTGGCCGGAGTTTTGAGATAGCTCGTCGGGTGCCAATGGAAAAACTGGACAATTGTGAATGTCCAGGACAACGGGATTTTTATTTGCCCGAGAAAAATCTTTAGTCTTAGAGTTTGAAGAGGTGAACACGATACCAACGTTGAAAACGCGAGTTTTTGATTCTTGCATCGTGTATCTCTTGGTTTTCTTTTATAGATCAAAGAGTCTTTCCTAGGCCTGATCACGAAGTTCAATTTAGTTCATTCAGTTGAACGTTCCATTGTGATCACCCGCAGTTTTAATATCAAAAGTGGTTATGCTTGAGAGGCAGTAGGCTTGTGCTCTAGCCTCGATCGGTAGGATGACATGCCTTCCCGTTACACTAGCTTATATGGAGTACTCCGTACATGGTGTGTTTTGTAAGCTTCGTGCGGATGGCCCATCTATAGATCATCCAGCTTGTCCCGACCATAGGAGGCTCGATTTTCTCCCCCACGGTTCTTTCAAGGTAACGCTTTATAAACCACGATTTGACACCTCAACTGCCACTTGTTTGTGGGTGATATGCGGTGGAGAGACGATGAGTTACTTCCATACTTAAGCATGACTTTTGTAAATTGGTTCATGCAAAAGTGAGTTCCGCGATCACTTATGTAGCTCGTGGTTGCACAATCGAGAGAAGAGAGTTTTCAAAAATTTAAGACCAACTCGGGCATCATTGGTGGGGAGCGCTTTTGCTTGACCCATTTTGAACAAATAGTCAACAGCCACGGGTATGTACTTGTTCCCTCTTGAAGACATGGGAACATGGCCCATAATATCAATGACCACAGATTGTCAAAGATTTCGCAGAACTTGATGGTGTTTTGTGGCAATCTAATCACGTGCATAATTTTTCCTTGACGTTGACAAGATGTGCACAACGGGTGGACAAAGTCTCTGGGCATCCCTGTAGGAATGGTTGGGCCTAATGAATCCTGAATCGAAGATTTTTTCTTGCTGTGTAATTGGCACCATAGTGTCACCCAGTGGTCCCTGTGAAGCTTTGAGAATGTCCCTAAAGCTTCTTGCCCAGAAAAACAACTAACGTTCTTATCACCTGTAAGCACAGATCTTAACAGGAAAGGATTCATCCCTGAATAGGATGTTTCGACATCTTGAAGAATTTATTTTTTTGTTGGGATGTCATTCCCTTAATCACGAATTTCCCCGCATGATAATTGCAAAATCTGCAACCATGGGTACTTTGATCTTGAAGAGCAAATCGAACAAGGGGGGGTGGGGGGAGTTTCGAGAGGAAATGCTTCATGATTTTTTTTTTTCTTTTTTTTTTTTTTATTTCGGTTTGTCTTGATGCGGATTTTCAAGTCTGGACAGATGATCGGCGGCGAGATTCTCAGCTCCTTTTTTGTCTCGAATTTCAATGTCAAATTCTTGGAGCAATAAGATCCACCGCATGAGTCTTGCTATTCAGTTTCTTTTTGGCAAAGAAGATACTTGATGGAGAGTGGCTCAGTATACCTATGCTTTTGGACATGACAAGATATGGAACGAAATTTCTCAAAGGATACACTACTGCAAGTAATTCTTTGTTTTTTGATAGTAGGTGGTAGTGAGGTTTTGGCCTATTCATAGTCTTCGTAGCATAGTGCTATAGGTTGAAATGCTGTTTTTTCTTTGCCCGAGGGACTGCCCCAATTGCGAAGGTCGATAGCATCGCCATTAGTTCATAGGGCAAGTCCCAGTCGGGAGCAATTAGATCGGAGCCTCAGTCAATCTTCTTTTGAGTGTGTGTAAAGGAAATCGACATCCACTCTCAGAAAACGACATATCGGAGTCTCTTTTTTCAAGCAAAGAGTCATAGGACGGGAATTTTCGAGAAGTCCTGGAATGAATCGCCGGTAAAAAACCGGTGTGCCAAAGGAAAATAACGGACAATTTGACTGAAGTCGGATGAGGAGTTTAAGTTTGCTACTTACTTTCGACTTTTAGCTCTATCAACCTCAAGTCCGACTTAGAATTTTATGTCGAGAATTATGCCTTCCTTTTACCATGAAATGGCTCTTTTCCCAGTTTAAGACCAAATTGGTGTCTTCACACCGCTTTCAACATCTTTCTATATGGGTTAGGCACGTAGAAAAGTGTCCCAACAGACCGAAAAGTCATACATGAATACTTCCATCGTTTTTTCAATCATATCGTGGAAGATTGCCATCATAAATTTTGGAACGTACCCGGAGCATGCATAAACCCAAAAGGCATGCGGACGATAGGAAAAGTTCCGTATGTATGGGCATGTGATAAGGTTGTCTTTTCCTGATCTTTGGGGTCAATTGGAATCTGGAAAAAAATATTTTAAAAAAAAAAACCCCCCGAGAAGCCATAGAGGAGGAAACAGTAGTATTCGTTTCCCTGCTAAGCTCTCGAGCATTTGGTCCATGAATGGTAACGGAAGTGGTCTTTTTCGGGGTGGCATCATTAGTTTTCTGTAATCAATCATACTCGCCATCCGTGACCATTCGAGTTGGAATCAGCTCATTCTCTTATTTGTGTGACAGCATACCTCCTTTTTTAGGTACACAGGTTACGGGGGCTACACCCAAAGGGCTGTCAGTGATGGCGGTAAATTCTATACAGCTTTCAAGGACACAGTTTTTTTCAACCTCCTTTGTGATTCACATCGTGGATTTTTGGGTTTACCCTTATCTGACTTTGCACAGATGGTTCATAGTCCTCTTCATTAGAATTTTGTGAGTACAAAAATTCTGGGCTACACCCCTTTGCGGAGAGTTTCCAGCGATGGCTCGCTTTGTGGGGACTTGAGAACCTTTAGAAGAGCTGCCTTTTCCTCATCTTTTAAAGTCTTTAGCCAATTTATGACAGGGCATCTTATCGTCACCTTTCTAAAAAATGAGTTACTCAAGATGATGGGTGGCAGTTCCTTGAGTTCAAACCTCGGGAGGTTATTAAAGGAAGATTCAACGGTTTTAGCTTCACAGAGTTTGAGTTCTTTTCCTACCTCCAGGCATTATTGTTATGATTTAGGAGGGGGTGGTGGTTCACTGTTCAAAATTGTTCTAGAATTCAGGATGTCCCCTCAGGATCCTGATAGTTGGCATCAACTTCGATGAAGTTGGATATCTTCTAGAGAAGATACGATTCTGGCATCTTCCATTAGAGAAAGTCACTATCCTCCGAAAGGAGTGAGATTTGGAGAAGCAGTAGAAACAATAGGCTCAAAATGGAGTTGGGATTTCCACTCCCGGCTGATCCGTTTGAAAATCCTAGTGACCTCTTGAGAATGAGAATACTATCATCACAAGCAATTTCGATGGACGTCGATTTTTGTTTGCCGTATTATGGTCGTACCTGCTGTGTATTTTGAAGTCTGGTCATGTTGAATGGATGGCCTCCTTGCCAACACGAAGGGTTATCATCTCCTCCATAAACATCTATCAAAGCCATGACTTGTTTTTAAGAAACATCGCCCGAGAATCAAAAGGACTCGGGGGTCTGGTCAAAATCAAAACTTCGAATTTTGTAGTCACGCTGGAAATTTGGAACTTTCCACCATTAGACGGACGTCTTTAGCTAATACCGATTGGGTTCAGTGATTGAGACGATCTGCTAGCTCTAAAGTCATGCAAGTTGGGTTAGTTCAGGAATGAGCGAGATCTTTCCAGACAGAATAAGGCATGAGATTTAATTGCTCGCCACAAGACTCGGCCAATGCGTTTGCAGTAGTAATCCCGTAAATTCCATGGAATCAGAAATCACGGCAGGGTTCTCCATGTTTCTTTGGTAACTTGTTGAGGATGACGAGCAGAACTGTTATCATCTAAGGAGTCCTTGCCATTCGGCTTAATTTTTCCTTTGTTTCAAATCAAGTTTTTAAAGTCGGAAGCAAATTTAGGCATTGAGCCTCAAAGGCATCGGTAAAGCTAATCTCGAAATTAAATCTCTAAAGATTACATAAAATTTCTACGGATTTGGGTCGTTAGCTTTTTCCTTGGCCTTTCATAATTTCTTCGTGATGGAAATGGAAATTGATGCTTTAGGGGGGGGAAACTTGGCATTAGTAACAAACAGGAGCAACGTGGGCTCGGGATTTGGGATTACGAGATTGTATTTGATACAACAGGAGGTTGTGAAGTCTTCGGGCTTCCGTTTTAGCAGGAGGCATCGGTCCTTTGTCACCTCTAGTCGTCTATGATTAAACTGCTTTCGTCATTGGGATGGTAAACTCCACTTCGGGTTTTTTTTTTTTATCTTTTTTTTTTTTAGGGTAGTGATACCTTTTAAATCTTCCTTTGGATGGTAATAGTGTTACCAGGAAAGAGTTCCAGATCCGGAAGTAGATAAACTGTCTTATAGCAGTAACAAATTTTGAATGCATTCAGTTAAATTTGCCATTTGGGATTGAGGTTTTGACCTTGGTTTTGCATGTTTCTCAACATTGCATCATTGGCGGTGACATATCTTTCAAAATCTGTTTTTGACACACGTGTGTTCTGGGAGCAGGTCCTTGGGATGAGCTTACTGGTTGATTAACTTACTGGTTGATGAACCGATGAGGTCGATAAATCTGAACTTGGTTTGAAAAATTGTTTCCCTGTTTTTGATTTGAAGTTAATTTCCTCGATTGAAATTGTTTTGACTATTTGCTATGAGGATTCTGAAAGGGGGAAACCAGGAGGTCGCTTTGATTTGAGACCATTCGGAGGTCGATTGATAACCAGACATTAGTGATTGTCTGAATTGGCCGCAGCGGGCTGGGACACATACTCTTGGATTTATCATGGTACATGTATGTGTTAGTGGTTGGACAGTTTTGATAAGATGACCTCCCCCACAAGTTATCAACTTTGTTTCAACCGCTTTTACGGGGGCGGAAGCTGGGGTTTGGTTCTTTCTATCGAGAATTAAATGCCCTCCGAACCATGGTTTCTTTGAGTCGCAACATTCAGATGAGACTGCTTGGGTGGAAGAGCTTGTTCTCATTTTAGCTACAACAGCTTTTTGTTCTCTTGACTGTCAGTACCTTAGACTTGCTCTCGATACTTTTTAAACATTCTCGAGGCATTTTGTCTAAAAAGTTAACACGGCAGCTGTGTTCAATGAATCTTGATCATTTGAATTAAAGGGCATTATAGAATGTTTCGAGTTGATGAATTCTGAAAACCTCATGATGAGGGCATCCCCTTAAAAGATCATTGAAACGAATCCCATGCCTCATTAAACGTCTCATCAAATTTTTGCTGAAAATTTCTCGTGATTTCATTTCTGAGATTTGTTCGTTTTAGAGGGTGGGAAGAAATTTGTTAATGAATTTCGAATCAAGATAGTACCCTTGGTTTCAATCGACCAAGGGGGTTCTTTTCTAGCCATATCCGGGACTGCCACTTTCGAGAGAAATATGGGGAAAGCATAAGCTTAACCGACGTATTTGGTACGTTCGGAATCTTCACGTAGAATGTGATCTTGTTGAAATTAAACGGATGTGAGCAAGTGGGTCTGTCTTTACATCATTCCAAAAAAATTGCTGTTTTGGACAATATTTAAGAATGACCATGGCTGATCTCAAGTTATTCGGGGTGATTTCAGGATTAACCTATCGCATCCTCGTAACCATCGGTTGGGAGCTTCGAGCAATTGCGCATGTTACGGGGGGGGGGGTTTATCGGCATCGTATACTATGGGGATTATCAGGTTTCTCAAGATTAGATCGATTCAACAGAAGTTTTGACGAACGTGGGGTTGTCGACGTCTACGGGCTTAGAACGGAGTGCGCATGCACAAAATAGAAATATAAAAAGAAAATTTACACTAAATTGTTTGGTTTTTCAAAGATTTATTTCACAATTGGTTTTACGGACAATGAGATAAGATAACTTAAACCAAATAATATGCTTACTTCTCGTAACCTCAAAAAGATAAACGCACAGGTGAGCGGAGGAGTAGGAATAGCGCGAAGCTTATTTATCCTTTCGGGTCGTAGTTCCTAGGAACAACCCTCCTTATACCCACTTTATAGTTTGTTTAACTTTTCAAGGTGAGCCGTACGTCGTAAGAGACACAAATGGCAAGTTTTTAAATCTTTTGTTCGAGTTGGGAAACCAAAGTTCACCGGAATCTTATTATGAAATACCTCAGTTGAGAATATTATTTTTTGTATTTTACCATTTGTGGAATTTTATTTGTAAGATTAAAGACAATGTTTTTTATGTTTTAGTTTTTTTTGGTTTTTTTATTACTGATAATTATACTAAATAGAAATATGAAAAATATTTTTGTACTTTTATATTTTTATAATAATAGAAAAATATTCCACAGTTTCAAAAACAGATTGGTCAAACGTAAAGATAAACGGTTTTGCACAGGGCATCCCCGGGGCAGGGAGCCAAAATTGATCCGCTCGGACTACACCTTAAAATATATATAATATAATATAATATCAAATTTAATAGTAAGAATAGTCAAAAAGCTGGGGGTGGTAGAGGTCAATGATAACGAGATAGTAGTATTGGGGCTTCCCGGTTCGTAAAATCCCAAACGAGGCTGGAATGGTAATTTGGAGGAGGGGGGGGAGTGCATATCCATGGTGGGGTGATGTTCGTGGTTTTTAACATACGGGCTATAAACACGTTTGAGTGTGTTTGGGAGGGAAATTCGAGCGGGAAAAGTGGTTTGGATGTGTAACAGAGTAAAAGTTTTACCATTTGGCTAAAATGGTCCCTCAAAGTTAATGGTTAATTTGCACACATGGTCCTTGTGGTTAAATAACTTTTGGGGACTTGGCAAAACAAGTCCCCAAGAGTTATACTACTTTTTGCATCCATCGTCCCTTTGGTGTACAAGTTAGGGGGGTTGGCAGTTTTGCCCCCCTACTTGTTACTTTGGGCAAATTGCAAAATTTACCCTTCTCTTTTCTTTTCCTCTTTTCTCCTTTTTTATATAAGTTTAGGGTTTGGCAATTTCAGACCCGCTTTAATTATATTTCTTTGACTTTGGCCCCGGGGTTGACTTGGGTTGACTTTGACTTTGACCAGTTGACTTTTCTGTTGACTTTTTGACTTGATTGGACTTTCGGCTATTGATTTGGCTTTGTCCTTTCACAAGTCTTTTCCCATTCCGAGTCCGTTTTGTCGTTTTGGCTTTGTTTTTCGTTCTCCTTTTCTTGTTATACGTTCCTTGACACAAACAATTAGCAAAACAAGCGTATCTTTGGCATTTTAAGTCCGTTTTTGGTTATTTTAGCTCGTTTTTAAAGGTAAAAGGTATGTGTATTTAAGCACATACCAACACCAAATCCACTTTTCCAATTCCATTTACTTGTGCGGTTGAGTGGTTACCCATGTAAAGTATAGCGTCAGATGGCTCATATGTTTTGAACATGGCTTTGTTGTTGCACACATGTCGGGTCGCGTCAGAGTCCACCCACCAAGATTGCTCTTCATTGAGGGAGAATGCCTCGGAGATCATAGCGACATAATTGCTATCCTTGGTTTTGTCATTTTCACTTTCCTTTTTCTTTTTAAATGCTCGACAATCTCGCTTGAAATGTCTCGGTTTGTTGCAATGAAAACAAACCACATCCTTTTTATTCTTTTTGGACTTGTCTTTTCCTTTGTCATCTTGATGCTTCCTTTTTTCCCCGGCTTTGGAAGACTCTCCCTTTTCTTCAACTACATGTACTTTAGAGGCATCATCGTTGGTTTTATTTTCCAAACGATATTGTTCTTCGACGAGAAGATGCTTTCCAAGTTCCTTTAAGGACATATCATCCTTTTGATGTTTAAGATTTTTCTTAACATCTTTCCATGTAGGTGGGAGTTTATCGATAATGGAAGCTACTTGGATTGATTCTCCATATTCATGTGTGTGTTGTGTGACATGTTATGTTGTGTGAACATGCTTAGAATATGTTCAATTTCATACATTTGATCCATAATAGGACGGGAATCTACCATTTTGTATGAATTAAATTTAGAAACAATAAATTTCTTACTTGTTGCGTCTTCCGTGAAGTACTTTTGCTTTAGTGCATTCCATAGTTCACTTGTCGTTTCTATATTTTGGTAGACATCAAACAATGGATCCGACATAGCATTGAGAATGTGCCTTCGACATATGAAGTCATCATTTTCGAACTTGAGTCGTTCGCGAGCAGCGTTAAGAGTATCATTTTCAGTTTCCACGGGATACGGCTTGGTGAAAACATACGCCACTTTCAATGTAGCCAACAAGAATTGCATCTTTTTATGCCACCTTTTAAAACTACCACCTTCGAAGCGTTCCAACTTTACAAAATCACACGACATTTGTTGAAGATTCTTTGATGCCATCTTTATCCGAATATCGCTTTAAGATTGTTAGTTTTGGGGTTTAATCTAAATGGCTAACACGTATAAACAAATCTCTACTACTTGTTACTTCAAGGCGAGTGCTCTCTTTCCTTAAAGCGATTTCGTCCCCACTATTCGAATGAATAACGTGCAACGGGTTATTGGCGAATTACCTCCCAAGATACAATGAAACAACGTATGTAGAACTTTATCAACACTACACGAGGTGGTGATAAACCGGACGAACTACTGAGTTTTCAAGGATTTCTGACACTAAATATTGTGTTTCTTAAGCAACACAATATTCAGCAATCTGGTACATAAGAAAAGTGTTTTTGGTGTGTAAAAGAATGAATTTTTGTCGTTGAAAAGAAATCAGGTCGCAGGGGAAAGGTAACAATGGGGTGCTACGTCAAAGTACAAAAATCAAGATATAGAAAACGACCTTAAATGGACGTTAAAATAAAGTTTTCATTCGATGTCATTTACAAAAGATCAGAGTTTTTCGTTAGGTCCATAGTTTTGATAAAAAAGACTTAAGATTTTTATACGACAAAAGTTCATTGAATTTAAGGAAAATCAGAATCCTCTAATCAGATATCTGTCACGGCTCCCATCCAAGCTTATGCCTCAGCACCTGAGATTAAAACATGCTAAAACGTCAACAAAATTGTGAGTTTTTTTTTTGGGGGGAAAACCAAAAAAAAAAAATTTCATCGGTTTAGCAGGAAATAGCGTGGATCACACGACATCGAACGTAATAGTAGACTATAAACCACATTCAATAGTCTTAAAAATCTATTATTGCCCTAAGCTCATGACACCGAACCTTAAACGTAATAAATGTTAATCAAACCAGTACTCGCGGTTTGTTGCACCCTATCGGATACAGAATGTTACAAAAACATCATACGATTTTTCTAAATACAGATGTTGCCAATACATCCTACGAATTTTCTTAAATGTTAATTGGCGTCAATGGTCAACTCGAAAAACACAACCCAGACGGGGTATGGTCAGTCCCGATAAATTATCCATAACACACTAGCGTATACCATCAGGTAATTAACGGTTCATGATATAAAAAGGGGACTTAAATGGCAATCTGGTAAAATAGGAATAATGTAATCAGGAAATAAGCATAGTTTTGAAAACATTGTGTCCAAAGAAATCAAGCATGTAATCCTCCCCGTATTTAATAAAGCAAAGTAGTAGAAAAAAAGGGCTACGAACTCACCTGAAGTGAATGGTAATCAACAAGTATCCACAATTAGAAAATGCCGTCACGTGCAAATCGTCGATGCAACCTATTCTAATTTATGGTCGTATATAGTACTATTCACATTGAGTAATCTCTACCATGCATAAGTTATTTAAGCTAATCACCATCTAACTGTTTGAGTGAAAACATATTTATAATTGTAAAACATTTATAAATATCTGAATAATGTAATTATAGTTATTCCTGGTAGGGTATTAGTCACTCCTGGTAGTGTTGTAGTTACTCCTGGTAGTTATAGTTATTACTAACTTGGTAGTAATAATTAGTTTCTCCTGCGTAGTTTATAGTTATTACTGCTGGTAGTAAATTAGTTACTCCTGGTAGTTATAGTTATTACTGCTGGTAGTATCTTAGTTACTAATGGTTAGTGTTATAGTTTAATTTTAAGTCTGACCCGACTTAATGACCCAGTAAAATACATTTTCATGACTCGGGTTATAAAGAGAAAATTTATGCGAAACAATATTTTGAACAACTTTCCAGTCTGTCAGAGACCGAAACTCAGACCGAAAATGGCGCGAAAAAAAAGTAGCACTAGCAGCAGATCTTGATGCAGTGTATTAATTACCATAAGCCAGATGTTGCCCCAGCCTTACGACCCGTTATCACTTCGCTTTTAGACTTAAAGAACATCGAAGTGGAAGTAAAACGACCTTTATCGTAACGACTTTCATGTTTCGGCCGAAGGCCGAACACGACTCGAATGTGCGCATAATACCATCTTAAATTTGACAGAAACCTCTAATACTTAACAAATGCTGGATTTTTAATTCCTGTCAATTATTTTACTCGTTTTCGCTCAACTTTTTGTTTTCGTTATAAATCCGTTTGATATAAGTGGGGGGGGGGGGGGGGGCTTCTTACCTTTTTGGTATAGTCATCTGTGAATCATACTACTAAACATTTATAAAAATATAAAATAATGTGTTTATATACGAATTTTCTTGAACAAATCTTTGATGTGACCTGTTGATTCTATTTTTAACCTTACTTTTTATACCTTACTTCTTTTGTAGTTGATCATTTATTTTACACCATCTTAATATGGTACAATACTTTCTCATCCCTTTTAAACATGATATTAGCAATATCTCAAAATATATTATAGTGTGCAAAATATGTTCATACAAGTAAATAAACTCCATTTAAATGTTAAAAATCTAATGGTGATTAAGCTTAATATAGAACTAACATTTGCTTAAAATGTATATGTGAAAGATCATAAAGGGTTCTAGATGACCTTATGGTGTATGATGATGATTGATCAATGAAATCATAATACCCTTGTTTTAGATATAAATCCTCAAAGTGCTTGCACCAAAGGATTACCCTAGTTGTCTTAATAAACTTTGCTTATTTTTATTGATTAAAGCTTGTTTATGGTTAACGCTATGCTTGGATGAACATCTTAGTAGGTCTTAGATATGTTGTGTGTATGATTGTATAAGTGGTAAAAAAATTTATATGGGTTGTTCTTGGTGGTTATTTCTAGCCGTGAGCTAGAGAGAGGAGAGAACAAGAGATAGTTTAGTTTCTAGTGAATGAATGAAGGAATTGTGAAACTTGTTAATGTTTATTTTTTATTCCATGTGTAAGAACACTATTAGGAGTCCAAGTTTGAATACTATTAGAAGGTTTTAAGGAAAAATGTTGGTGAAGACTTCTAGCTACAAGTACTAGGTTTCATGTGTACATGTATTGGGAAAAGGACTAGTCCAAGTGATAAAACAAAGACTAAAAAGACCAGAACATACAAGGGGGAACCTTGGAGACAAAGGGGAGGGTTTTAAGGGTCAAGATTACTATACTTAGCTAGGTCTTACTAATCACTAGCTTGTACATTGTCTAACTCATAAATGGATGTGTTTTTATGTTCCTTAATGTAGACATTATCCCATGATTTCAAGGGTTGGTGTTTACTAGATTTTTACTTGGCATTTATCTTGTATAAAAGAAGAATTGAAAGGTTTACTTGTTATTAATAAGTTGTAATTAAATGTAAGTTGTAATACTTGTATCAATTGTATGTCTTGCTTTATTTCCGTTATTTATGGTGCGTTCCATATTTATTTTACATCGGGTTAAAGTGTTTTATAAACCTTTTGGTCATATGATAGAGGTTTATATGGGTATTTTGTTGAAGCGTAGATTTATTTTTGTGGTTCCGGGAATGCCTAAACTTAATTTATCGCGAAACGCAACGTTTTACGTAACCGATAAAAAAAATAAAACATAATAAGTAAATTATTACTTTAGTAAAAATAATATATTGCTTGTTTGACGAAAACTTTAATTCGTTTGGTGTCCGTTTACGTTAAATGTTGATTTTTAACTTACGCGATTTTAACTTTAACTATTAAAATTAAAAGTAGACGCGTGCGAGAATAGAAATAAATAGTGGATTAAATGACGTCGTTCATTGATCAAAAATACGAATTGTTACAAATTTCATATGTATGAATGGCATATCATTGCTGGTATTTATAGGGCCTTTAGTGACTCTTCAAATAGTCATATCCCCTTTAACAACCTTTAGCGACACACATTTTCAGTCACACAAATAGCCAAGCATCATAACTTTTGGTTATTGCGACGCTTCAGTTTTTGACAGTCTGTCGCTAATGGTTATCAGAAGCAGTTATTGAATGAAAGTGTGTGAAGAATCCTAACCATTGCTTTGTTTTACCCAACCGTTCTGATAACATAACTGGGGGCCCATTATACCATGTTAATTCAAGATGTTTAACAAGAATTAAGATATATACTAAAGATCATTACAAAAACGACCATATGTAGTGTCGTTTTGGACGTGAGCTATCTTTAGCCTATTTTCTTGGGCCCAAAACATTGTTTACCCACTCAAATGTAT
>BQNB010072749.1:9034-32330 GCA_026074375.1 Tanacetum coccineum
AATCAATCTTTATATAATGAATGATGGTTTAACAGGCTTCGATCAATAGGGGAGAAAGAAGAGGTTATCATAGATCTAGGGTTTTAGAGAGTCTTGACATAAGTAATTTACCAAGCTTCAATAGATAAATAGTGAAATACGATGACAATTTTACCTTTGAAAAGCGAGTCTCTATGCAGATAACTAGGGTTTCTACATAATCGTTTACGTTTTTTTTTACTATTTTAAAAATGTATACCGGTTAAGTTTTGAATTTATAACCTTTTATAAGAAAGAAAATTAATTGTTATGCATAATAATCATGACTATTTGTGTGACTAAATAATTGGTTGGTCAATTTGAAAAAATAATTGATGATAATTTTGAGAGAGAAATGCCCAATACAATTATCAAATAATTTAGGAATTATGCATACAGTTAGACACATGTTTTAAATCTATATAGCAGTGCCCGGAAAGAAAATAGCCTTAGGCTATGTTTGTGGTGGTTTATCACTATCATCTATATACGAACTGGGTTGAAGCATGATGATGAAGAAGCTTATATTAATAGTTGGGGTAGGTTGGTGTAAATATTTAATTCAAAGGTTAATATACATGAAAAACAACTTACTTTTACAATTTGTTTCAATAATCATAATAAACAAAAATAAAAAAAAAAAAAACCACAATAACCCTTAACTTTCGAATTATTGGTTCATCAACGAAAATGGTATTTTAGAGTCATCTCTCTGCAGTGTTATCATTTTGACTAATGACCGTTTGTAATTAATTCAAAAATATGTATTCTTTTTCTTTTCTAATTATTTTAAAATTTTTCTTTTTATTTAAAGTTTTTTGATTTTCCATATGCGTTCTTATTCGTTGTAAACTCTTTTATACATTTAAAAAAAAGACTTTATCCGTTTTTAAATTTTTTTATACGCTTTTATATACATATTTGTACACATTTTTATATCCGTTTTATATACATTTTATATGTTCTTATATAAAAACGGATACAAACGTATATAAAACAACGTATAGACAAAAACGTTTATATAAATGTAAATAATGCGTAAAAACGTTTTAAACCGTTTTAAATAATAAGACCTATTAAAACGTATAATAAAAAACGGATAAAAAAAAACAATCGCATAAAACTATATAAAAATGTATAAAAATATATAAATAAACATATAAAGTCGTTTTAAAAAATGCATAAAAATGTTTATAGAAAATCAAAAAACTTTAAATAAAAAGAAAATTTTAAAAATAAGTAGAAAAGAAAAAGAACACATAATTTGAGTTAGTTACAAACGGTCGTTAGTCAAAATGACTAACTGTGCAAAGAGATGACTCTAAAACATGTGGTAATGAACCATTATTTGAAAGCTTGATGGGTATTTGTATTTAATAAGTGAACAAATGAAAAAGTACGTTGCAATTAAATTCAAATATAATTTGTAAAATCACATAAAAATACACCAAATTAAATTCAGTTATATTTTTAAGTTTTTGCATTAATTGAAGAGTATTTAATTAATTCGACTATCTTATATGAGTTTGAGTTCATGGAGGCTTGTAGCTTATAAAACCTTTTATAAACTTGTATGACAAACAAAACTTATTTTTACAAGCTAGCTTATTTCAAAAACTCAAACCCCTGTAAGCCCCGATAAACTCGATGCCACACAACTATCAATACCAGAAAATCTGAATAATAAGTTACGTAACCTTTTGATTTACCCTATTAGTCATGGTTATTATGGCTTATGCTATTATTCGACATTGTCTTTCAAGTCAAATAAAACAATATCCACTTGTACTTAAGGGCCTTGGGTTTTGTGAAAATGAGATCTTATATCCGGGAAAATAGGAAGGTGAAATCTAGTGACACACACATAAATTGTAACATTTTGAGTGTCACAAGAAAGATTTTGGCATTGAACTTGGTTTCATTTACAAATTTTGTTCTCATTCGTTAACCGAATCCATTTTCTTTATTGCTTTTTGTGTCAATCTCAACGTCAATAACTTATGCTATCGTATATTCCACTTGTTAACTCTTACGTTCTAAAGAGAAAAAAATATAGACACTGTACGACCTTAAATACTTGTCCCGGGTAACCTGAACAAGTAAAACATCTCTTAAAGAGCGAAAACCATGGTTTAAAAAAAAAAACAAGCCCTCAAATAAATCGGGAGAGTAAGAAAGGAAAGGAGAATGCGAGATGACGTACGGTACAAAACGAAAAGGATGGACAAGAACTCGGCAACCCGATTAGGCAAGAGAAAAACAGCTGTACAGGAAAGGGACGGCAATCTACGGCAACGATCGCAAATATTTCATCTAAGAGAGCCTGGACTGCGTCCTGAAGCTGAAGTCGAAGATGAACGGACAAGGGGGACTCGGCCTTGTGCTGATTGAAGAAGTCGGGGATAACAACTAAGCTCACACCTTACCGAATCGAACCTTCGTCGACGACCAGAACTAGACGTTCCCGGACAACGATATCCCGTAACGTGCCGAATAATTGAGGCGAGCTAAGAACACCGTGCGAGATCTGGCCTGCGAAACTCCATACGCGTCCCTACGTACTATCGAAGCCGAAGGATCACGGTATAACGCAGAAGGAGAACGGGAGACGTACAGGAAGCCAACAAAACGCTCCAATCCTCCACGGCGCCCACGTTACTTCGTACGAGCCAACTATAAGGAGAAGACGGCGATACACGCGGGTTCTCGGACACGAAACTCTCCCGGCTCATATCGTGAAAAGCATAAGTAGAAACGCGAACACCGAAACAGCATCCTTAATACATAGTCCCTCGGAAAACCTACTCACTAAAAAACAACTCTTAAAGAGCGACAAACCATGGTTTAAAAAAAATAAACAAGCCCTCAACATAAATTACACTTAAACGAACTGAATTAATTTTATGACGGCTTGAATATTATTCCACTGAATAGTAGAAGGAAAGGAATAGAAATGTTGTGTATTTAGGTATTTTAATTTTTTGATACTTTATATCAATATGAGTTATCTATAGATACGATTAATATTTTTTGACCCACAAGATCGTGCCCTCACAAGATATAGAAGTTTCTTATGTTATTATAAACTATAAATATGGTTTTACAAACTAAGTTGAATAGTTTCTTGCATGATACTTTATTTTTTCTTCTGATACTACTTTCCTTGTGTTCTTTTGATTTAAAATGCATTCCACTTTTTGATGATTATGCCCATAATTGCAAACAAAAGCAAATTATTAGAGTTCCCACTTAGGTGCTAACTAATTGAGCAATGTTATACCTATTAAATTTATTCCTGTGCATCATTCTAGTCACATAAATGATATATAACTATGGTTTCCGTGGTTGATTTTTTCTTACTAATTTGGATATTAAGTTAAGAGGTCCTTAAATTTAAGTTCCATGATTTGCTATTACATAATAAAGTATGACCGAATATAGATTTTATTATATCCAATTCTTACATTTACCGTAAAACCGACGCGTTTAACATTTCTCGTAGAGTAAGGATAAAGAATCTAATTAACGAGTTCTATAAGAGACAATAGGGGAGTCTTCTAGTCCATTTAATATTTTAAGTTTAAATAATGGATAGAGATAACATCCGAAAGATAACACGATGGTGGGATATTTACATTACCTAGAGGCCGACTCATAGGACGAATGGTTAATCGAGCTTTGAATCTTCGCTATATCTTCTAATATATAAATCAGGCACTCGGAAGGTGTATTTTTACGTATGAGGTGGCATTGTTTGGCAATATCGGAAACAAGATATCTTTGAAGCGGTTTCTTCTCCAAAAGTGCATGATTTTTAGAGGATTAGTGTCTTGGTCCTTTTTATTTTGTTGTCAGAATACTTGGTAAAGCCTCGATTAGTTGAACTGATTGCGCTTAAAAATCCGAACCTGTCGCTTTGTTAATTTCTAGCTTCTTGCTAGTGGTTTAATAATATATTGCTGTTCAAAAAAAAAACGCAGAGTATTTAAATATTTTAAATTGTAGTTAAGGCCATTTAGTTTGCAAAATATTTTGATAGAATTATTATTATTCATCAATAATATTGATAAAATACAGTTAAATTTAATAGTAATAATAATTAAATATTTAAATTGAATACTAAATAAAATCAGTAATAGTAAAAGAAAAATTAATAAAAAAAACTTAAATTCAATCATAATTAGAAGTTTTTAAGTACAAAAAAATAGTAATTTATTATAATATAATTAATAGGTTAGGTTTAATAAAATATCAAATTTATTCTTAATTTACTATAATAAATAAAATATTTTTATATAAAAATAAAATGTAATAATGTAATAATATAATATTTATAATAAATAATAATAATATTCAATAAATAATAAAGAATACTTTATAAATACTTATTATTTAAATTATAAAGGGTAAATTGTACCGTTCGTCCCTATACTTAGGCCAGATTGCGGAATCAGTCCCTAGATAACGGGGGTCGATGTCGTTAATCCTTAAAGTCGATTTTTACTACCCGTTTGGTCCCTCGAGTCCCGTTATACGTAATGGGTGTTAGTTTGACTTTTCAACGATGGGCAGTTTAGTAAATTCAAATTTTTATCATTATTTCACCGTTGGTCCCTCACTAATTTTTTTTGTTTTTTCCAATGGGTGTTCTACTGTTGCCATTTTTTGTCCTTTAGCGCTTGCACCATTGGTCCCTGACTCGTTTCTGTGTATTATAAATGATGATTTGCAAAGTATAAGACTCAAAATTATAAAATGGCCGCTCGTTGTGTGTGTGGTTTGGAAGCTGTGATTAGGACATCATGAACTAATCGGAATCCAGGTCGTCGTTTCTATGGTTGTCCTACACTTGTAAGTATGATCCGATCGAAAAATATGTAACAAATCATTTTGTTTGTTTATTTACACATCCATTTTCGACTCTTTTCAGAGTCCAACCTGTGTCAACTTCCTCAGGTGGTATGATCCACCAATGTGTTAAAGGTCTATTCAGATTATCCAAGGTTGTTGAGGTCACGTAATGAGCTTGAAGAAATCGTTGCTATGGTTGAAGAAAAGCGACGCAAGTTGCTGAAATTTCTCATCATCAGCTGGGTTGTTTTTGTGTTTTATGTTTACTGTACAATGTGAATGTTGAGGGAAGTTGTTTTTTTTTTTGCTAGATGTTCTTAGTAGGTAATAGATTATGTGGCTGAATGTGGTTTTGTGTTGGTTGATGGAATGAATATTTTCGGTTGTTTGTCATATTATTGTGGATGAATTATAAAGTCTACGGGTATGATTTAGTGAAAGTTAATTGAGTAACTGGTATGATTTAGCAAAATTCAAATAATCTGTATAACCATTAAAGTCAATTGATTCACTTCCATTCAAGAAGATTCAATGAAAGTCAATTGTTTCACTTCCATTAAAGAAGATGAAGATATTCTTGAAACTGTTTTCTAATAGTCTGAAGTGGTTTTGTTAGTGTTTTTTACTTACACGGTTGGTCCCTCAATACGTTCTATTGGCTTTTCATTTCCTACCAAATTCAGAAGGAATGTTATACACGTTACTTGCACGCTTGGTCCTTGTAATAAGTGCATGATGTGATGTCACAGTTTAGCCGCATCTAACATTTTCCATTCCAGTAATTGCGTTATTCAGTTGTATATAAATCCACTTCACATATCTCCTTTCAAATCCAAAACATACACACATACATAACTTAACTTCCTAAACCTTTTCACTTTCCCAAAACCCCCTTTTTCTATTGATATTGCTCGTAGATTTGTTCATCTGGAGGAACTCATGCAGACGCAAAGAGAAGCTTAGCCAGCAAATTAACTTTCCACTTAACGAGGCAGAGGCAGTTGCTTGCAAGTGTAAATAATAGGCGTGCGATAATAGAAGAGCTTGAACGTTTTCCGGGATATTGTGGATGAATGTGTTAATTTGTTTGACTTATAAAGTCTACGGGTATGATTTAGTGAAAGCACTGGTATGATTTAGCAAAAGTCAAATAATCTGTATAACCATTTCAGAAAAATAACAAACATTGTGTATAAAATGGTCGATGGTTAAAGGTTTATTTTGATGCAAAGTCGCAAACAATTGTTTTAGTACATTAATTGGTTTTTTCTCACTAAAAAAGGTTATGACCTTTTAAATTTTGCGAACAGGCCAATTCTCAACATGTTCCCCACCATGTAACTAATTTATGTTATCATGCTCCAGAAGAAACTCAATTCTCTAAATGAAATAAAAAGATAAAAATCACATCTTACACATGTGTATCTATGCGACTTGTACTTTTTCTTCTTTTTGTTAAAAAAATAAAATAAAAATACACAAAAAGATAAAAAAGTACAAGTCGTATAAATAGTACACCGTAAGTCGCATAAAAAGTACATCTTACACATGTGTATTTGCCACTTACGCAAGTGTACCTTTGATGATTAGATAAAAAGTACATTTGTCAAGAGTCGCATAAGTCGCATAGATTGCATAAGTCACGTGAAGCATTTAGGGAATTGAGTTTAAATTGGGGAATAATAACCACTTTGTTTTGTAAGTGGGGCAAAATATGAATTGGCCCTTTTCGAAAAGTATATTTGCCAAACACTTTTTACTCTCACTATTAACATTTAATTAAAATGGAAATGTAGTTGTAATTAAGAGGGGAATTATTGGTAATTAAGTTATTTAGTGACAGCGTGTAACTAGACATGGAGTCACCTAAATAAGCAGTTACCCAATAAACCAAAATATCATTTAACCCGCCACCATCTTTTTCATAACACCAAATCCCCCTTATCCAAATTTTATTCTTCAAATAAGTCCTTTCAATCAAACAAGAAGAGGCAACCCAGATGGCTTGCTACCCATTTTGAGCAGAACCCATGTTAAGTTTCTGGTGATTTTTATTAGTTATGTTAGTCGATAAAGATTGGATTTTTATTGTGTTTTTTCCGGACAGAAAATAGTTGTAGTGAATAAGCATGGTGAGAAACTTTTGGGCTTAATGCATGAGACTCGTTCTAAGGAGATTGTTGTTTTGTGTCATGGATTTCAGTCATCAAATGTCTGTTTTTACTAAAGGGTGTTTTTGTTAGCTTATTTGAAGGGCTTATGAGCTTACTAAAATTTCGATAAGCTTAAGAGCTCATTTTTTGGGCTTAGAAGCTTAATTATTTATGCTTATGAACTTTATATGCTCATTAGGTCAAGTGAGCTCCTTTTAAAGATTGTTTTAGCTTATTAGGTGTTTGAATTAGCTTATTTATCGGGCCTATGAGCAAATTTGAACTATGAAAAGCTACACACATTTTTGGTTTATGAGCTTATCAAGTTAAGCTTATTATCAAGCTCGACTTGATAAGCTCATAAGCCGAAAAGAGGCTCTTCCAATTTCAAATAAGCCCATAAAAAATTACACGTTAGCCTTTTTAAGTCATGATAATGGCATTTTTTGCCACCCCACAAAAAGTCACCAAGCTCCACTACTCTTCATAACATTGTATTACGCATAGACATTGTGACAATCAAGCAATCATGCGCAGCGGTACGCATTAGCACACCCAATCTAAGTATTTTGCTCCCCCTAATATGAGTATATGCAAATTGTTTATCTAGTGATGACCTAGTACTATCAAAAAATACCTTAGTGTGGATCAAAAAATAGACACCTTGTTTGCTTATTCAAATGTCAATCCTTGTATAAGACCGGTAGCTTCTATTGTCGACGACAGCAAGACATATGTCAAAAGTCTATTAAGTTCACAATGTAAGACAATACGTGCTACGACACTTCAATTATTTTAGAAAAATCTCGAATTTGTGATCTTCTTTCACCAATCTAAAAAAAAAGTCAAACCAACTAAATTATTTGTGATTATAAAAAATTAAAAACAATAGAAAAATTAAAAAATTAAAAGGGTATTGAAATAAGTTTAGGACATAATCAGGAAAAAGGATTGTAAAGTTTTCCAGAATTTATGATTTTTTCCCCCCTCGCGAACATTTAGTTCACTATCAAATGAGAGCTTTGGAGAAATATGTTTTTAGTTCAATCCATAACACTCGAGTAAAAGGTCACTGGGAACAGTCTCATTGGTCGGGAATATATCCTTGGTAAGGTTTAGTCGGTATATAAAAAGAGTGCACGAGTCATGGTTTTCCCGCTGTTTTAAACCTTTTGGAGAAAGATAAGCGATTTAAGCAAATGATAAGCAAAAACTAGACAAGAAGAGTTTTATGATCCTAGACGAAAGATTTTGGTAGGCTACTACGTACGTATTCATACGTGTTGAAGTGCTGATTGCGAACTTTGGTTCTAAAGAAGAAACGCAGCTAAACTTCAATATCAATATTCATTTGGACCTAATAGATCGCACAACACTACATTTCATAGAACTTATAGGGACTTGTTAAATATGAATTTTTTAACTAGAATCCTTTGTGACACTTGGAAGCGTTTGCATCCTTAAATTTAACTTGAATCAAAACTCGACCTTAAGCCAATGTAACTAGATTGAACCACAATATTACATTGAAAAAAGTGCAGACAACGCATTTTTGAAATACCCCTTGAAATCACATGAGGATCAAGCCTATATAATGGGAATCTACTCATTACCCCAGACTAGCTTGTGGTAGTACTCAACTGCGAATCACGTCAATAAGCTTTAAAGAGCATTAAATTGAAAATGCCCATAGGTGCATACAATGATGTACTGGTACAACACCATTGATGTACAACACCACCAAAGAGATTAGAAACCATTGATGTACACGTAATTAAATGCTAAATTTTATCGACATTTGACAAACATGCACACGAGTCTTTGACAAAAGTAAGAGGTGTACAACAAATTATGTCTTGGTCACGAGTTAAACTATATAGCCAAAATCCATTAACTAGAAGCCATTAAGTAGAACCAAAAGATAGTACAAAAAGCTTATGATTCCAAATGTTTAACAAACATAATCTCAAGTGAGGGGACGCTCATGTATAAAGTGTCTTATTGCGATTTATTGTATCCTTGTCTTGCATAAAAAAAAGATAGAATAAAGAATGCAAGCAAGTGTTTATTAGCTGATCGTCATTATAAATCAGCTTATATGTCGTATTGTGGTAGTATTTTCGCCTTGTCCAGCTAGCAATGATTCTGTCTTTTATTATCGGGTAGATTCTATATAAACCCGACATTTTTATCTCTGTCATTTCATTAAGTCTATTTTGCAACATTGGATTGCATCTGTACAACTCAAGTGTGAGGGGGGGGGTAAGGGAGATCGAAATGTAGATATTTGGTGAGATTATATACTTTTTTGGCCCAAATTTTACAACTTTTATTTAGCATATAATCCATTGATGAGAAGGCCCAGAGTTTAATGCATTATAACTATATTGCATACGACATTAACTCGTGTATTATGAAGACTTCATTGAACTTTTGACCTTTGTTTTTACTTATGGATTTGAATGAGACCAGTGATGGGAGATTATGGACGATAGGAAACTATTTTTTTGTGTTTTTTTGGTTTAACACAATTAATGTGCATCCATGTCTTTATCCTAGCCTAATTATTCTTTCATCCTAACCCAATGTTAAACACGAATGAGATGAGATCGAATCACTCATATCTAATTCCGTCCTTACGGTCCATTTATATGTGTAATTCAGCCACCTTGTTGGTGTGGTACTTTGGGTGAAAGATTGTTTGAATGATCAAAACCCCGTAAGCCTTTGTGTTGTGTCAACCCATTTGCCTTTTTGAACAGTTGCATCTAGACTCTAGTGGTGAAGCTTAGTATCCTGGCCAAGCTTATGATAGAATACTCGCCATGACTGAGCAGTTGAGTGATCACCAAAAATGAAACACATAGATTAGTAAGAGTATGAGTGTGATTCCTTTTCCTTTCGTGAGGTGCCTGGTTTGGAATTTTCTAGCATATGTAATTTTTAACTTCATATCTTTCTGGATAGCTAGGGAGATATCTTTTTGAGAATTATTTAAAAGGTTCTACTTGAGGACAAGTAGAACTCAACTGGGAGGATATTTGATAACATCAAATATTTAATACTTTGATTTCATATCAAATTCTCGGCGTTTATTGCCTTGATTTATACACTTTATATGAAATTCCGATATTTATTTCAATTATTTGGTGAATTCAGGAAAATTAAGTTTGGAACGGAAAATAGCGAAAAAAGGCCAAAATTTAGTACTAATACTAAATTAATTAAGTAAATGTACTGAAAATATTAACGGAGGGCTACTATATTATCTATCAGAATGGTAACCAACATGGTCAAATGAAGAATAGTACCACTACTATATTATTAGTAGGGGTACTATATTTTTATTAATTAATAATGCCGAATTGGGAGCTATGAAGATGTTACGGCGTAACGGCCCTCTTGGTTACGCCGTAATCACATATTTATTACGAAGATTTGGATGCTTTGAAGACAATCAATTAATTAATATGAAGATTCGGTGCTGACGAGAGCTTTAACGCGTAACAACCCTTTAGTTACGCCGTAAAAAAAAAAATCTTCTATTATGGAAATTATTTGGTTGCTGATTAAGGGTTACGGCGCAACGTATGATTTAATTACGCCGTAACCAAAATATCTCTTAATGAAGGAAAGTCACGTCACGAGTGTTACGGCGTAACCATGTTATGTGTTACAAATGTTCATGAAAGTTGAGGGGCCAAACTCACCAAGGGACCAAAGTCTATTTATTATAAATAGTGGAAGAATTCATACATTCGAATATCTCATTCTTGGTGTGGAGCCGACAAGAAAGAAAAGAAGAATATAAATGTTTCGACAGTAGGTGTAGGGCATGTCGTTCGACTAGGGGATCAAGAGCATTAATTCAACACAATTTGTAATCATACTTAAATTTATTATGGTCAATTTAATTCTATTATTGTTTTGATTGAGCATATCATATCATGCGGTTTAATTTATTGTTGTTATGTTATAATTTGTGCTTTATTATTTGTTCTTGGCTTTTAATTATTTAATTATTTATGATCCCGTTGTTTATGGCTTTCTTTATTATTTAATGTAATGCATTTATGTTCATCTTTGTGCCCTGTATTTTGTATAAAATTCATGTTGCAAGAATCATATGTAAAGAGACCCTCCCACTTAGTCATTTGTCAATTCTCAATGAAAACCAATATCATATAGTGGATCATCTCTGAAGATAAAGATATCCCTTAATCTCTAATAACTTATTAAGAGTGGGCAAGCCAATAAGGAGACCACCTGTTTAGGATTTAAAAGTTGCTCATAGGATAAGATGGCATTTAGATTGGCGGGTAACATTGCACAGGAGATCATATTAATTAATTGTGTCTTCTTTCTAGTTGTCCACCACTATAACCAATTCCCCTTTTTGACTAAGTTTAGGCTTACCACAAACAACACACAATAATCTCAAATATTCATACATGATTCCTTCTGCTTTCTTAGGTAGTATAAATAAAATCAATTAACATTAGAGATACAAACCGTTCTGAGTCGACCCCGTGCTTACCAATCACTACACTATACACGATAGGGTACACTGCTCATTAGTGCGTAGGAATAGTTAAGGTAATTAGGGTTTTATAAATGTAAAACGTGACGTAGTTTTATTTATAAGAAATTACGCATCAGTTTTACTATTTTGTTCTTCTATTATATAGATCTAAGCTTCTGAGCAGTTGTGCTTACTTATTATATTTTGTCTAGGCGGAAGATAATAGGCGGAAGAGAGCAAAAACACGATTCCCATGACTAATATCTTACTATGACACCATCTTTAAAACACCTTCGTTGTTCCTAACCTATTATGAAAAGCTTTTCCAAACCACGAGAATACAATAAGGCGCTTAGATGCTCAAAATTTGAATAAACAATTTGTTAACGATTAGGACTGTTTGATAACTTGGAAACTCTTATTGATCACACTCAGTACATTTAAAATTCCCGTATCAAATGGATTTCAAAAAAAGAAGTGACAACATCAAGTATTACAAATAAATTGCGTGTGAATTTTCTTAAGGTTCATTATCCATTTCAATATTAATTTGTTATCAAGAATTGCTTTAAGTTTATATCTACGGCACTTAGAGCATAGGGAACAGAGAACCATCCTTGATGCTCTTATATCAGTTGTAAACGTATACATTACCTAGCACTTTACTAAAACTAGGAAGCTTCCTTTAGGCGCTAAACATGACTTAGCATATGTAAATAATGTGCATAATCTTGGTCTCAGTTATTGTTATTGCGTGATTAATGAAATTCATAGAAGTTGGTTGTGATGGTTGAACTGGATACCTTGCATATGCTTGTTTTTTTATTTAAAAACGATTCTATACAGTGATACGCTTAAGATGCACATAAATTTGAATAATCTGTTAATTAAACAAGCACTGTTCTACTTGATCACTCTCAGTCCAATTTTAATAGTACGATATACATGATTCTTAAAAGCAAGTACCCACGATGATAATAAATCCTCAAGTGTTTACAATTAAATTGTACAGTTAGTACCACATAATTTTCTAAGGTTGAGTTTACTAAAGACCAAGATTTTTTATATCAATGCTTTCAATAGTTGGAAATATTATGTCTTTTTGACCTTTTGCTACAGGAACTGACCATTACTAGGCGAAGGCATACAGTGAATCCCATATAAATCTATATCCCTGCTTTAAGATACTTTAACAAGCGCGTAAATCTAACATAGTTGCTTTGTGTACTTTCAACCTCAAATTGGCTATGGATCTTGCATACTTTAAACATGTACTACGACTGACACAATAACCACTGTAGGAACACCATCGCATGACATGACAGACACAGTGGCACAAACCTTTGTCGCAGCAATAGACACACACGAAAATGGAACAACAGGTTCACAACAAGCAGGTAAGAAACCAACCACAACAAAAAGATCTCTGTTACCCCAAGTTTCATCACCAACAAAGAAGAAAAAAGAAGACTATATTCAGAACTACGCAATGGCACCCCGCAGAATTTTATAGGCAATAGCAGATTTTTTTGTTCTTCTTTGGTTCAATTTAAGTAGGCAATAGCAGAACGGTTGTTCAATCAGTTGTGTATTGTTGCTTATCATTTAAGTGTATTACACATCCTTCATCTTACTATGTCCAAATTTGCATTACACGTACACAAACGTCCCGCAACAAAGCGCGGATTTACACCCTCGTTATTAATATAAAATTCAGGTTTGATTATTTCTCCATCTAAAAAAATAAATGGTCATTTAACTCATATATTGTTCATCATAAACCAACTCTGGTGTGTTTCCATTTCACCTCCAATGAAAACAAACACCCACATTTACAAAAATACAACAGAAAAGTTTAAACCAAAAGTGAACTTGCTTTAAATTTTCTACAAATAACATGTGGCGTGTGAGGAAAGTAGGTATTTTTTACGTTTATGCTAACTCAAATATTTATATTACCTACTAGTAGAGACGGAGCCATGATTTTTGTTAAGTTGCGTCGGCCGATAAAATAAAAGGCTAAATGTAACAAACTAGTATTAAGCGGCTTGTAATCAAAATAACTAAGTAATAATCAAAATAACTATGGTGTAGTTATATGTTTGATATTATCGAGAACCCCGTTGTATATCTAATATAAGAGCATATGTATAATTTAAGAACTTATGTATAACATGATTTCAAATGGTTTGCTAGATACTATTTGTTCGTACTATTATTTAATAACGTCAATTGTTAATAATATATTATACATTACAAAAATGTATCAAATAATACTAGATGAAAACGATATGCTGTTATTTAAAGTATAGAAATATATACTTTTTGGGACATTTAAAATATATTTAACAAAACAAAGTTAAATTTATGTGGTTTCATTATAAATTTTATACAATCAATATATGAAACTAATATGTCAAATATTTGCAAATTATATTTGTATTTTTAATTGAAATTTGAATATGAATTTGTTATAAACATTGTTCTTATAACTGCTTGTGGGTAGTTTAATATTTTTTTTTTATTTTGGTAACCATGGTTTTTGACACATTGGCCGAATAATTCACGGGGTTTGAATCCACGAGGATTGCTTCAATTTAACAATGTGTTTTTTTTTTTTTTTTTTTTTTTTTTTTTTTTTTTTTTTTTTATTTTTTTTTTTTTTTTTTTTTTTTTTTTTTTTTTTTGCTGTATTAGTGGGTAGTTTTAGTTGTTCTTTCTTATATATATAGCTTACATAGTTCACCTTATTTGTTATTTTAGTAACTTCTACATTCTCCTAAAGTAAAGACAGTATGCAGGTATAGTTCGAATGAACATTTATTTTTTTATAACAGTCTTGATAATGGTAGTTTGGTAATTGCAGAAGCTGCTCATGATTGTTCACTTGATAAAATAGTAGTTGAAGTAGAGGTAATGTTCAACATAAGATGACAACTTATGTAAAGTAGATTCATTGTATATTATTTAAGTTATTATGATGTTATTGGTCATGCAGCAGTTCAACCATTTCAATGTATAAGAATGTTCTTGAGGAGGTCAATTATCTTAAAAAAATACATTAATTCTGAAACAAATTTGCAATCTCTATATGATTGTGCTTATACTGTATTATTTTGTTTAAAGAAGCATATTCATTTTTATATTTATCTAGGAATTTGACGCATGGATTGAAGATCATTATCCAAATCATGTTGCGTCTATGAAGGCTCATGAGTTGGTGATGAAGTATATACATGTTTACTTGACAATTTACGTATATGCTATTCAGTTTCAATATTATTTTTTACTTATACCGGAAAGAATGAAATAGAAGCTTCAGAAGATATTAAGTGGGACAAGGAAATACTGAATTTGTATCCAACATTTATACTATTTTTTATGAGGATTGATACATATGAATAACCTGTTATCTTATATTTTGATACGAGCTTGGTATGATCTCGGATAAGGTGGATGAAGTAAAATGAGATGAATCTGCCGACGTTGTGTCTTCTTGTCTGAATATATTTCGTCTAACCCTGTTGCAGATGACGAAGCTGAATCATTTGAATGTGACATGGACTGTATTAAAGAGACAAAAATTGATTCTAAACTTATTTTAAAACATGAGTCAGATTATACAAAAGGGTTATTATACACAAATGTTACTAAAGTTTGCGTAAATGTTCGATTACGTTACTAAAGTTTAAAACGTTACAAATAGGTTACTGAACTTATAGGAAGCACACACTTCAATATTTTTAGTGTTAATCGGGTAACCTGAACGCATATTTTCGGATAAGTTAAGTAACATAAATATCGCGTTTTTACAAGTTCAATGATGTTTACAAATATTTTTATAGGTTCAGTAACTCATACAATAACCATGTATACTTGAGTAACCTATATGTAACGTATTAAACTTTAGTAACGTAATCAAACATTTACGCAAACTTTAGTAAAAACTATGTCGTGCAAAAAAATAAGATACCTTTCTTGCTTTTTGATGAATCATCCGATGACGACATCTATGATATGTAATATTATATTTTTTATTATTCAATTAAAGTTAGTTGGTAAGTTTTTTTTGATCTTTGATTCTCGTTATTTGTTAATTATTTTTCGGTTTCATGACTAATGTGTTCGTTTCCGTTACCCATATTTCGTAATTATTTTGTTTAAATCATTCTACAATAATAATCCGTTCATGTGTTTATATATACGTTTTTGATATGATGTAACTATATATTTATCTTCATATTTAGTTAAACTTGATGCCTCATGTTGCATATTTGTTGTTGTTGAATTTTATTCGTTTGATATGTTAGAATTTCGTGTATACCGAGTATAAAATCTAAAATGGTCGTTGAGATAGATGCTGATAACGTTAAGGGTTCCAGTTTTCATGACGTTCATTTAGGTTTGGTGTAACATCGAGAATTTTCGAATTTAGAATGACGGATTTCAATATTTGACTTTTGGGATCTGGCTTGACTTATAAGAACGATCATCTAAATCACGTTTTCACAACTCGGAACTCCTAAAGCTAATTTTGATGTGAATGAACATTCCTGACAATTTTTTTCAGTTTTGACCGAGACCTGGAAACGAGCACACGAAAAGGGCTTAAAACAGCACGCAGACATTATTCGAACAATATACAACGCGGAACAGAAAAACTATAAATTTGTTTTTTTAATTATTCAGTATTTATTTAATAAAAATATTAAATAAATTATGTTATGCATTTTAATTATAAGCGTTGTGATAACGCGAATACTCGAGGCTTATAATTAAATTTTATTTCGGACTAAGACGTAACCGGTTCACAAAACGAATAACAGAAATTTAAGTAATTTATAAAATATTTCTGAAATATTATCAAATAAATACTCATTTTTATCGGAAAAATGATTTGAAAAACAATGGCGCAAGTTTCGTGCGTTCAATCATCCGTTAAGTCGCTCAAATGAGTCCCGAACCGATAATTATCAAAAATTATATAAACATTTACAAAATAAACCCTCTACTATTATAACTTGTCATTTTAGTTTTATATATATATAAACAATTTTCTTTCATCATCATATCATTTTCTTTTCCATCATTTATAAAAACACACACTTATACAAACTCACTCTCTCTGCCCTCTCCACCACTTCTCCCGGCGAACCGTCCCACCAGCCGGCCACTGTAGCGCCGCCATGCCAGGAAAACTTTTCCGTCGGACAAATCCGTCGAAGACCAAAAAGACTCCCCATTCCTCCTGATCTATCCTATCCCCACCTTCAATTCTCCCTCACTCTCCGAATCCCCACCACCGACGTCACCGTACCACAGCCACCGTGGGCTGCGTAGTGGTTTTTAAAAAGGGGCGTTTGTTTGTTGTGGCACTCGCACCATAATGGGTGCGCTTGGTTTGTGTATATTTACAAGAATGTTGTGTGGGGATTTACGTATAAACACTAAGGGAGCGTTCGGGTAAGGTTATACCCACCAATGGTTGTCGGGTTTGTTTGGGTTGGGAGTATAAACCATAAAGGGTGCATCGGGTTTATGGGTTTTCACAGCCGTAGGGTGCGTTTTGGCTGTGACCACCACCGCGACGGGTGCGTTTGGTTTGGTTTATAACACCAAGGGGTGGGTCGAGTTTGAGCCCATACACAGCCGCAAGGGTGCGTTGGTTTGGTTATTAACATTGGCGCGTTTGGTTTCGAGTCAGCTCAGGGGGCTTGCGTTCGGGCTAGGCTGTGACTACATAGGACACGTTGGTTTAGATAGGACAACATGAGGGGGGCTGTTGGGGTTAGTGTCGCCCAAAAAGGGTGCGTTTGTTGTGGTCTCACAGCGAAGGGTGCGCTTGGGCTATTGTAGAGACTAGGGTGTGTTTGTTTGGTTTGATATAAACAGCTGCTAGGGGTGTTTGGTTTAGACAGAAACGCACAAGGGTGCGTTTGGCTGTCAAAACAGCCTAGGGTGTTCTGTGGTTGGTAGGGTTTTAACACAAAGGGTTGTGTCGGGCTTGTCTGCCGGGACAGCCGATTGTGTCGGGTTCGTTTTGGTTTTGTAAGACGGGAAATCGGGCGTGTTGGCTGAGACAGCCACAAGGTGCGTTTGGATTGGGTTTACCAAAATAGGGTGGCGTTTTGGCTTCTAACAGCCACGCACAAGGGTGCGTTTGGCTGTCCATCAGCCGGGGTGCGTCGAGTTGTGGGATGACACCGAAATAAAGTGAGTTTGGTTAACACGAAAATATATAAATTGTTTCATTTAATCGATTTATATAAAATGTGATGAAAAATATTATATTGCGCGGTCTAGTAAAACATGAATAAATATTAAAACGAGATTAAATAATGATGAATAAGCTATATTAGACATATTTGAGACGAGAATTGGACTAAAAATGGACTTTAGTGCCTTTATGTAACGGATAATTTAAAACAGAAAATAGAATGTGGGATTCGGAATTCGAGACTTTGATAAGTTAGACTTTGGTTTACAAAATATAACAAATTATATTTTTACGGACGTTTAGACATAAAACGGGACGTCTAACTCCCGAATAACGAAGAAACAGTAGATCGAATCGGAATATATAACGCTTTAGTAGAAAAATAAGTTATTTTTAATATAATAAATCTGACATAATTTATTGATAAACGATTGAGCACTTTCGAGCCCGTTCAGCCTTCCGTGCGAAACACAAAGTTTTGTAATGGCATTTTACTTTGCCGCGAGGCTTATCAGCTTTAGATATTAGAGATAAGTTATATTGGACGGAAAATAGTATATATACATAAAATATACTAAGGGTTAAGGTTTAAAGACGCGCAAGTGGATTTCTCATCACATGTAAACATGTATGTATACATATAAAAATATGTATGATTTCGTGGTAACGATGTACGCATCGTTTGATCGTATTATGAACGTTTATTTATAATCAGAACGACATAATTATAGTCTAGTCGAGATCGTTGCAGATTCAGTTTGTTGATCTAATTGGATTAATTGATCGTGGTCTTTAATCAATGTGAGTTCATAGCCTCGCTTTTCAATATTTGAATGTTTTTATAACCCCGCGAGGGGGATACATGCTTGTCTATAAATCCTTAAACTTGGTAATCTTAAACATGTGATTGTTTTAAAGATTTGTGTGAGTTTTATAGCCCTAATTTTTACTGTTTTACATATATTTCACTGGGTTGAGAACATGCTTGTGTTTTTCAAATGCATTTACAGGATTGTTACAAATTGGTTTTACATACGTATTTGCATAGCTCGCTAAGGGAATAACATTATTTGCCTTCATTATTTGGTCACAAATAGCATACATTACATTTGAAAAAAAATGATTCGGATTAGCTTAGCTGATTATAACTGAAGCAATAAAATTGACTGCCCGGAGTGTTCCTTGGAGGGGACACCGGTAACGGGAGTAAATATTTTTACATTACTAAAAGCCCCGGGTATTCATTGAGGGGACACCGGTAACGGGGAGTATAAATACGCATGTATTTGTATCACTGCCCAAATTGGGTACATACAAGTCTACGTCACAGCGTCATGAACTGTAAATCACTTGGAGGGTGAGCGCGAATGTTATGAAATAGATCTATTCGGGTGTGGATCCCTGTTCGGGTGATTAGCGATCACTTGGTAAACGAACATTATAGCGTGAATGTCCACGCGAATGATATAAATAGATCATTCGGGATTGACCACACCCCGTACGGGAGACTACTATCACTGGGAACGAACGTATAACATGTCGGATTATAACGTTGGGACTATCGGGCCTCCCCAACAAATACATATATGGAACATTTTGTTCATAAAATGTGTTATGCATTCTTTATAAATCTTTGGGATAAGATTGGTACTTTTGGTGACATAAAATGTGTCATGCATTCTTTATAAATCTTTGGATTTTTATACATGGTAGCTGGTGATAATATAGTGTATTACATTTAATATTTAAACTAAATCTATGAACTCACCCGCGCTTTTAATGTTACACTTTTTAGCATGTTTTCTCAGGTGAATTAGATGCTTGACTATTTGACATTGCTTGGAGTCTTTACATTCAAGCTTTTCTTGTGATCAAATTATGGGACAAACATGTATTAATAAATTCAGATTTTTATTAAATCAACAAATGTTATTTTCAAACGACACCTAGAGCGTTCTCTTGTATCTATTGCTGTGTATTACGAAGTAACACCCCATGTGGTATTCCGCTGCGTTATATATGATTTTGGGGGTGTTACAGATTGGTATCAGAGCAATGGTTATAGAGAACTAGGTTGCATATATTACCTAGCTATAACCGTTGTCACAAATATTTGCATGCTGCATCAAACATTTCAAATGCATACACACTACTTGCTTAAGTGCGTATATTACGTGTTGCATTAAGTGCTTACGTGACATACATATATATGATATATATATGCTTGCAATATATGCTTACATCCTTTGCGTATATTGTACAATTTATTTATATAAGAATTATTTATATAAATACCATAACATTTCTTAAGACATTGTGAGTTACACAATGGTCTCATTTACACCTCAGACATTATGAGTTATACAATGGTCTTATTTTACGTCTTAGACATTGTGAGTTGCACAATGGTCTCACTTCGTTCTCAGACATTGTAAGTTAAACAGTGGTCACTAAGAATATTTTTCTCATAACTTCATACAATATGGTATTATACGAAAGCCGTCAAAATTTTGTTTACATGGAATTATGTATGAATCTAAGTATTACAAGTCTTGTATAGGCGGGACTTGTAATATGAAGATTGATATGATAATTGCTATGTTAACAAAACTTGTCACAGTTCTGTTTACATGGAATTATGTATGAATCTAAGTATTACAAGTCTTGTATAGGCGGGACTTGTAATATGAAGATTGATATGATAATTGCTATGTTAACAAAACTTGTCACAGTTCTGTTTACATGGAATTATGTGTGAATCTAAGTATTACAAGTCTTGTATGGGCGGGACTTGTAATAGGAGGATTGATACGATAATTGCTATGTCGACTCGTTCACGATTTTGAATACTATGTTGATTTTCCCTTATTGTTTTACTCCCCGTCTTCGAAAACGAGTTTTAATCACTCGTCCCATACTCATTAGAGCACATGCATTGTCATGTCATCCATCACCTTAAAGGTTATGTGAGTACGCGTATTGCATCAGAAATTATTAAGTAGGATGATTTATAGTATATTTATTTGAAAGGATTGGGACGCCTCTTCATTTAAATAAATTAATTGTAAATCACCGAACCATAAGTTTATCAATTTATTATTTACATAAATTGAGACGCTTCTTTATGCAAATAATAAATTATAAAAACGAGTATGAACTCGAACCCGATGATCACCAGAATCCGTAAAAAATGTCTAGAAACACAATCGTGTCTTACCACTCAGCAGAATCTTAAGGCCTCACTTGGAACTACCTTGTCTCGTTCTTAAGTTATTACTTTTGCCATTACAAATCTTTACGATGCGAACTGCTCGTGGAACTAATAGACTTGTTACACTTTTGAGCAAATGGACTTGGTTCAATCTCGAACTAACAGACTGAGTACAATAATTCACCACCTATCACATAAGCTCTCCCACGAGCTCCTTCCATTTGTTGATCTTCATTTTGGGGATATTGTTTCTTGAAATGTCCTCACTCTCTGCACCCCATCACTATTTGTTACGGTTATTATTGTTATGGTTACTGTTGTTGGGTCCTGGAGTGGTCCCATCTTGTACAAGTCTATTCATCAAGTAATACAAACCTCCATTGAACAAGCTAAACACTTGTCGATACAATATTCGATTGAGTTATTCGTTTCAGACCAGTAGTACAACAATTTCAGTCATGGTACATTCTTGTACTGCCAAGTAAGTCGGATACTTACATCCATTAGCCGCGTTCGATATTAATCATTGAACATTGCAAATATCAGAAACGAGACTCTGTCCTTAAACACTTAAGACTTCATACATACATACTCACACGAGTACACTTTCTCTTCGATGCTATCGCTAAGACTCTCTTTATAACGCGGTTATATCGATCATGGAACTCGTAATGATACTTTCTGAAATATCTATTCTAAGTACCGATCATAGGTGTGGTGGTTGCGGCAGTTCTCTTTGGTGGCATGTTGACTTTAGATCACAAGAATACAATACACGTGAGATTTCAAACAATCACAATCGCGGCATGATAAAATGCATCCACCTCATATATAATTTGAAAACATATATGAAAATTGATACAGAATGAAAACTACAAGGTCCTACGGTCGTTCTAGCTGGGAATAACTCATAATACTTAACAGGCTAACATATAGCTAAGGATTAAATACACTGGTCAAACCTAGCCAAAATTTACGGATATTAAGAAGTGTCGAAAAACTAAATTTTGCTGAATAAAGTTATCAGCGTCTTGTGTAGAACAGGTTTATTAAATCTTCAGTCTTTTCTTGGTCACACAATCGGTTAACACAAATTAAATCTCGATACGAGATTTCTTTAAGGGGTAGGTACTGTAACATCCGACAATTTTCAAAACTTTTAATAACTATTTTACCCTTTGACTTTTTAGGTCAGACTTGACTTTTTGACTTTTGACCTTGTATTGTCACATAAAAGCGATTACTGCGTAACTAGTAAATTTTCGAAACATATTTAAATAATAAAACATATTTATTATTACATAATTGTCATTTATAAATTTGATTTTTCAATCTCATTTGACTTGAAAACGAGAAAATAGACGTTATTCCTAAGTTGACTTATCAAAAACGACCTGCCAAAAAGAGTTATTAATTATGAGGTATACTAGCGTTTGACATAAAACGGCATTCCGGACAACTTTTTAGTTTTGTCCGAGACCCGAAAACAAGCAGAAAAGGACTAAAATACCCTGGCAAAGTTTTGAATAGCACACAACGCGTACCGACACGGAAATAATTAAATTATCTTTAATTATCATTTTTTATTAAATAAAAAGTTTAATAAATTTATTAACATCTTATTAAAAGACGTTTAATTAAAAACGCGAATAATCAAGTTTGCAAGTTCATTATACGGACAAAGCTTATCCAATGACTACACGATAAATAACGAACATTTTAAATGTTATGAAACATTTAAGAAATAATAGGCGAGTGAATACTCATTTTTATAGGAAAAATGACTTGGAAAACAATGGCGCAAGTTTCGTGACTTGAATCGACCATTAACTAGTTCAAACGGGTCCCGAACCGATAGTTAACAAAAACTACAATTTATATTTAAACTAGGACCCCTAAACTATTGTGTCCTTGCCACTTTGTTTTAAAAGTTTATTATAAATATAAAATTTAAAACATTTTTACTCATTATTCCCATAACACACATACACACACAAACACTTATAAATTGTCTCCCTCTCCCCCAAAAATCCGGCCATCGGCTGGCACCATAGGAAAAGTTTTCCAGAGACCATCTCTGGCCACCACCCAACTGCCGCCACCTCCGGTCATCTTCTCCAGCCAACATTCCGGCCACCACCGCAGCCGCCACTTTTTCGGCGAGTTTTCCGACCAAGTCCCAAAAGCCTCCCGATCACCCGATCTACCATATCCCCACCACCACGCGCTGCCACGCGCCATCGTCGACCACCAGTCGACCCCCATCGCAACCACCACTGCCGTCATTACCTCCGTCTAAACATCACCACACCACCCACCTCATC